>DWQT01004916.1:0-10771 GCA_018244895.1 Myscelus amystis hages
TATAAGTGTAAAAAGTACAGACATTAATGTCTGACACTTATGTCACAATTTCTGTCGTAGTCTGAACGTACCATTATGATCTCTTTCAGGAATCTAGGGTACTCACTCTACCCATTATATGTTTTGCATTCTTTTTAGGCTACTCTGAAGTACCTTATATTCAGTCCTTAATCCTCAGCACCTGTTATGAATCAAATGTACCTGTAGTCAACACCATCAACAGCATGGTGATGATCGAGCATTGGTTTAATAGCATCCAGTATAAGGGGACACATCTCGTGGATCTCATCAAATATAATCATAGATGTTGGACAGTTCTTCACTAATTCACTGACTGTTTTTATTAGTAGTTTCTGAAAAAAAAAATTGCAGTAAAAACAACCACAAGTGAAATTGTTTGAAAATGTAATACAATCAAAATTTTGATAATACTATGCAACCTAAATAAAATTTACTACTTTTATTTGGGTTAAAGTTAACTAAAAAAATCACTTATACTACTTACGAGAGTGATTTTTTTTAGTTAACTTTTGACTAAAACCGGACTTGAGTGATTGTGAGTTGAGTTGTGGTGTGTGAAGAGCTTAATATGTGAAATGATTTTTAGTACAAAGATGATAAAAAAAAGTGTATCCCATCACATTTCTTACAGGAACTAAATATACCTGACCATAAAATATATAATACTATACAGGGTGTAAATCACAGCGTACCAAATATAAAAAAATATGGATTCCTGACACGATTCTGGCGCTTATGGCGTTGGAACTTTTCATCGCTTTTTGTATTGTATGCTGTGATTTACACCCTGTATGTTAATATTAAGAAGAAAAAAAGCTTATCATTAAAAAGGGTAGAGAACTTTTGTTCCTCTGCCTTTTTCTCTTATTTTGCATTGCAGTAAACCTGACATAAATTTTGGGCATAAATAAAATCTGTAATAATTTTATAGACATACAATAACTATGTCTGTGTCCGCCTATATGGTTATGTTTTCATGGCCAAACTGCTGAGCCAATTGTTGTGGGTAATATTATGCTATCTGAATGTTAGGATGATGTATAAAAACATTTTTAAAGATTAAATGTCTCTTGTGTCCTTAATCAATACATTCATGATAATGTAATATAAGTAAAAAAAATATTTGCTTACTTTTGTTTCTTGTATATCAGCACAGTCAAAATCCTTCTTCCCCATGAAAAGTTTTACATAATTACTTTGCATACCATTCTTAAACAGAGCTTCGGCTATGATTGTGGCAGCATAGTTCTTGCCCACACCCGACCAGCCGTGCAAGCTTATAACAAGGGCTTTTCTATTTTTCTTTGTTTCATCGTAGAGAGCCAGCTTGTGAGCAGTCAGTATATTGATCAATTCATTAACTAGGGGCTGGCCAAATATCTTTCGTGAGAGAGCCTTTTTTAAATCTGAAATATCAAATTTAGTACTTATAATACATAATTTTTAAGTTATAATAAAAATGCTATGATTTGAAATTGAGTTATGTCCAAAATAAGTAAACTTACTCTCTAGGTCGTATGGCACATATTTATCATTGCAGCACTCCATATATCGGCACACTGTATTCGATTTAATGACGTCCCAACCAAACCAACTGCCGGTGCTGGCCATAACTGCAGTGCCTAACAAGGACGCTGCTATTAGTTGAGAAAAAGCGCAATTGAAACAATGTAAGACTAACAGAACAGTTATACTGTAAAGATATTTGAAATTTTTCATGGCTAATAAATTAAAACTAGCTAGTGTTTTATGCTAGTTACAGTAGCTTTGATTTTGTGAGTGAGGCAATTGGTTTATTTATAATTTGTGAAATTGAATAACTAATCAATAGTCATAATGTTTTGGCCATATTACAGCACAAGCACAAGATACAACTTTACACGCTGTCAGTAGAGTAACTGATAACTGTCGTCACAACATTTGACGTTTTGACGTTTCTCGCTAATGATATGAACCGGGAGCTCTCATACTATGAACAATGAATGTTTTATTTGCTTTATTTCATGCAAAGCGTAAACATATTAAAAATACGTGTTTATATAAATGCATCATGTTAATTTAACAATCCGGGCAGTCATGTTAGTTTCCTCAAAATAAAACGAGTTCATAAGTGTGTGGAGCTGGGCGCAGTTTTTTGTAGTAAGTTTATCTTACCTGTGAATTAACTTACTCTTCCATAGACGACATAAACAAATTTTTTGCCGCGAAATACGCAAGAAACATGTAAGTTTCTTTGGATAATTAAAAGTCCCAAGATTGAAAGTGAACAATAAAAAGCGTAATAATCTTATTACTATCAAACTATCATATAAATACTTTTACTTATAATATTAAGTATAAGGATTAAAATAATAACTATGATTTATGATTTTCTAAACGTAGAGCGAATTGGCATCTGCTGGGCAAGCACGCTGCTTCATGGGATCATGGGCTGCCTTGTAACTTTCCACGACCATCAGGCGAGATCTTGAAGTTTACAATACATGCATTGTAGATATTCCATAAATTTGTTTTTATAGTCACGGTTTTTACAGAGACAAGCATGATGACAACATTTAAAGTAGAATCGGGTATGCAAATGTTAGCGAGATTGACAAAAAAGCCAGACATTGAGAACTTTTATCCCAGGTTATTTCAATCAGGACCAAAACAAGGACATACAATCGAAGTCTATAGTGAAGATGATGTATCATGTCTTTTGTGCGATATCATTTCTGAATCATTAATGCCACGGGAATTGGGCGGCAAAGAAGCCGGTATTATTATTGTGAACACCGATGGAAAGTTATGTGTTGATATGTTGATAAACCACATAAAGAGAAAACTTCTGAGTCGATTAAACGACACTTCATTACTGAAGAGTTTTCTCAAGAAAACTCTTAGTAGTTTCTTTATATTTGAGGCATTTAATGTAACACAATTACATGCTACCATACATAATCTAGATAGCTTTTTAATAAATCAGCCAAACATTTGTTTAGTTATATTTAATACTCTAACAGCGTTTTATTGGTCTGAACAATGTTTTAAAATAATGAAGATGGATATGTACATTAAGGATTTGTTGAGATTAATTCAGAATGTTGTGAAAGATTATAAAGTAGCCATATTGTATACAAGACCAGCGTATTTCAGTTCCAGTAAGGAGCACATAGAGAATTTGGATTCTTGCTTTGAAAAGCCAACACATGGACATTTAAATTACAGGGTACATATTGTATATTCCGATGATGAAACACATTATGCTGCAGTACGAACTTTCAATGATTATTATAAAAGCTCCTTTAAATTAATTGCCGACGATATTGTGTGGCTTTAACTATAAACTGTTTGAAATTGTAACCAAGTAACCAAAGATCAGTCAAGCTCACAGGACCATTTCCGTCACAGTCAATCTAGCTTTTAAAAGTTCATTATAAATATTGTTACATATAAATCATTATTTCAATAAAATAAAGTGTATTCATAATAAACATTTATTATGCATATTAAAACGTGCTATTAAACTGGAAAGCCTTTTCTGAACTCTTTCATTCTGTGTCTCTACTTCTTAAGTGTATACATATATTATTTTAAAATTTGCTGTTTATGCTTTAAATGTTATGTTGGAAAATACATATTTAATCTATAAAATTAATTAAAATTACATACATACATCTTGTGCGACTCAACAAATTTTGACCCTATTTCATTGCCCTGTTTCCTTTATACTTAAATAAACATAACAATACTAGTAAAAAAGTTGAATATAAAAAGGATCTTAATCACTATTTTATTTAAACTATATACCATCAAAGATACAGCATAATTAACATAATGGAACCAATCAATCTACACAATAGCTTTCCCATAATAAATATGGTAAAAATCTAACAATATCATAATAATATTGTCAATTTTTATTCCACTTATGACTATAAGCTGCTGTAGAGAGAAATATTTTACTGAGGCTGCAATTTTATCGTCATTTAAATTCAATAACAATAGTTTAAATTTACAATCTATGCTATACTATTATAATTGATTGTGCAACACACCTCAATAACACAATGCAATGCATTACAAGGTAAACCTTCACACTAGATTATAAATTATCATTCAGATAATTTTTGATATCAAAACAGTAGCTGCTACATTCAAAAAGCTATTCAAGCTTAAACAAGCTGTAAATTTTGTCACATTGATCAGTCTATCTGTACTTGTTTAAACTGAAAACATCTCTGATGTTTAATTTTTTTGTAAGTTTTATATCACATAATATTACTTAACTATGTAACTATATTAAATATATACCCTTAAATAAGTATTTGTATTGCATTATTCTATTGTGATATCCAAAGAGACAAATTGTGCAAGTCTAATACTGTAAGAGATCAATGTTATTCGAATTTGAGATTCGATGATTAAACATTTATGAAGATAATTAATTCTTAAAATTAGATTTTAACATATCACATCATTATATAAATAACATACATGAAGATAGTAAAAATATGACTAAAATAATTCAGATTTTCCCATTTGCTCATAATATGGTAGTATGAGTATCCTGACTCTTGTACAGCGAAGGAGGCCTCAAACATGACTCCCAGGTAGGCGAGATGTACAACCGTTATAACAGAGAATATTGTATTCAAAAATACGGCCAATACACTGTTTTTCTTAAATTTATGATCACATTGTTTATTACATACATTAGCCAAGCAACATACTTCCAGTGCAGAGGCCACCTTGTAACGTAAATTATATTCAACATAAGAAAATGTTCCAATACTTAGTAATACTGCGGAGAATTGGAAGTTGAAACCATGTAGCAAAGATGACACTAAATATGTAGTAAATATAGCAATGAATTTCCCATATGATTGACATGATTTGAACACATATGTTTTGAGCCATTGATGCATTGGTATATTCCAATAGACCACAACTTGAACCAAAGATCTTGGTAATTCAATATTAAGTGGCTTAGTTATTTCAAGATCAGAGTGGCAATCATTTGTTAAGCCAAAGCCGGCACATAACATAGATACAATAGACATACTTGATACAAAGTAATGAGACATCCTAAATGCCTGTGCATCTCGAAATGCCTCCAACCATTTAGTAGCATCTTCAATGTACCATGGAACTATGCAGTTTGATAAAACCAAGAACATTATTGATATGATAAGATTTGTTACAATAATAGATATCCATCTTCTCTTTGATAAAAATCTAATATTAAGGTAGTGATTATAAGAATGGTATGAGATCCAAGGTCCCAAAATAGAGTTGGCAGGACATAACACATAGCCAAAAAACTCCATAGGATTTAAAATATCATTAAATAAGTTTCGATCAATTTCAATAGCAACAGAAATTATCTTCATAGCTGCAATCATTTGAATCCCTCTAATTTGTTGCCACAATTTTGGATCAGCCAGAAATACTTCACAAATTAACAGAAGCAATATTGTAACAAAGGATACGATAAGTCCACGAAATCGATTTACATAGACACATGTAAAGAATAGTAAGAATATGTAGGCAAACACTGTAAGTACTACAATCCAACATATAGCTAATCCAATGTTAAAGTACAGGAGTATTGTGCCTATGATTACAGATAATAAGTGACGCACGTTGTGGGGTAACGTGAAACACTGTATAACGACACGAAGACACAGGTTGGCGATGATTAAATCTTTCGCAAACCGAAGACCGCCGTAAATTGTAGGTTCACCGCAAAGCGCTATATAAGTCCATGTGCTTTCAATATATTCCTCTTCTTCCTCCATTTTCAATTAAGGGATCCTGCGTCCGCTTTCTCTTATGTATAAAATTATATTGTGCTTCGTACCGGTGATTTATTTTTCTTCCATATTTTATTTTATATAAATTATTATTACTATTCTCATTTTTGTCGGATTCATTACACAGTAATGATCATCTTTCAGGGGAGATGACGAAAATGTAGATAGATATGATTACAAAGATATAGAGATCTTCACAGAAATCAAATTTACAAAGGTCGTGAACCTATATTTAGGTAAATTTATTTTTTTAAGTAGGTACATAAAATAATTTGGAAACCGGCAGGCGGCAATAAACGTCATGTATTGTCAAACAGATCTTAACGTACATTACATAGATAGACTACTAAATAGATAAATATACATAATAATACAATGTATAATGCTGTATATTCTGATGTATTTCAAAACGTAGATGTTTTTAATAGCCATAGGTCTATTATATCTGAGGTTAAACTAGTGAAGTTAAGCGATAAATCGACGATGATATTAATATAACATTTAATATAACATTTTATAGATATATCATGTTTACAAAAAAATACTTCAGAGTTTGATATTGAGGCACGCAACACATGAAGGCACAAAAATTAACAAGCAATAGAACACAATAAGAGTTGTTTGCACAAAATTATAAATCTCATATCCAATGTTATCTAGTTCAGTTTTATGTACAGACCATAGACTATACACTTATGCAGACTGACAGACTTTTGTATATTAGTACTAATCTATGGACAGTTTATTTAGTCTGTGGTAGTATAGTACATTTGCATTACTTTTACATTTTGTATTGGTTCGATATCTATTTTACTTTGCATGATTATATTTGTTAAAGTTTTTGTAGTGAAATGAATGACAAGTTATAAAATACACACATTAAAAATAAAATGGCCGCTTATTAACGCGTACAAGTTATAGGTTCTATGAAAGAGTGATAACATAATTTCTTGAGCTCTGAAGTTCCCATTGACGCATAGGCATTCCGCCATAAATGAATTTGTCGTAATATTGTATGGCGCTAGTTTTGTTCATAGTTTTTTGTGAAATGGTGTATATAACTGCATAAAGATGGCCAGTCCTTCGCCTCAAAGCAGTCCAATGCCGCCGCCACAGGCTCCAAGTCCTATGGGGCCACCTATTCAGAGCCCCGCACCGCCGCAATCTCCGCATAGTCCCTACAGCCAACAACATGTAAACGGTCCTCCTCCGAATCATCCTGCGGCATCAGGCCAACCTCCGATGCCTAACCATATGCCGGCAGCAGGGCCACCACATACAATGGCGTCGAATAGCAACGGCCCTCCGGGAGTGCCGCAACAGCATCCTGGCATGCCACCCGGTGGCCATCAAATGCCCCCTCATATGGTCGGCTCTCATATGGCTGGGCCACCGGGGCATCCGATGAATCCGGGTGGACCGCATCCACCGGGACCTAATGGACATTCCAATATGACGGGTACTTCTCAACATCCTAATATGCCAGGACAAGGACCGCCACATGGTTATATGCAGCATCAAATTGGCCATATGCCGCCTGGACAGGTGAGGATCAAACCTTAAGTATGGATTAGATTTTGTGACATTAAATTGTGAGAAGGCAAGCAAACTGAGTTCTAGTTCATTTTGTTTTCATGTGTTTTAGAGTTGTAGAAAGAAGTTGTTAAGTAATAAAGTACTGTTTATTCAATTTATAACACCAAAGAATCCCACCAGCTCCTGGCCTGTGAAGGAGAGATTACCCTTGCGTACATAAACAGATTTATAATGTAAACGAACACCAGCCGCATTATAACAACCCCACATAACATTTACTCAGATAGCATTTTCTCTTATACAGAAGCGGGATCAAACTGGGTACTAAATTCTTTCCAGTTTCCTTAAAACACGGTTCAAGTTTTACACAACATTCTTCAAATCGAGGACAATTATGTATCAAAGCACCAACCACATGGTAGAAATTAAAGGCTGTGCAATATTTTCCTAATAAATCCATCGTACAATGTTTACACTTTTATTTGGTGTGTGTGCACGGGAGGGTATATATTACATACTAGAGATGAGCCGAGCTCAAGTTATGCCGAGTAACCAGTACTGACTTTTACTTGGTTATTTTAAATTTTCAAACTTGGTGTGCTTTATAACTTAAAAATTATTTATAATATCACATGCTATGACGGTGAAGGAAAATAAATAAGGATATTTTATTTTTATTTTTGATATTAATAAATATGTCATTTGCCATTTCTATAGATATAAATAATATATTATTTTACAGTAATATATATTATAATATCATACATTTCTATACATATTATTATAATATCATCCGATTGTAGATTTATTTATTCAAGAGTCAGAAACTTTCTTTTTACGCAAAACATAATACCTTTGTTATTGACAAATATAATTAATTGTAATCAGCATATAAGTACATGTGTGTCTCACTGCAATATTGTATAAGGACCCGTAAATATCTTTGGAAATGGTCAGAATTGTATTTAAAAGTTGGGATAATTGGTCGGTAAGAGGTTGTATATGCGATGGCTTAGGAAGGAAGTTATCGAGCTGCATATAAACCGTGAATACAGTTGGTATGTTCAATTTCTTTTTCACCCAGTCGGCCATGTTGCCTGAAAAATTATCTGCAACAAGTCACAAATAGATAAATGTAATGTGTCAAACATTGCATATTCTATCGACTGTACTATATCGGTAAAATGTATACTGGTTTCGTAAAACATTCTTTTTCAAATATTTGACTCCATATTTGTAAAAACCTACAGAAGAAATTTCCCGTTGTCCCAATGGGATAAGTCATATCGTACATTATCCTTAGTATGGTACTTGTATGTTTCATGATCTCCATCTAAAAAAGGACATTTTTTTAGACTGTTCTATACATTGGTAAACATTTTATTAATAAGTCCAATATAGTGAAGGATGATCTAGCACTGACTTTTAATTTCATAAGCAATTTTAGAACCTACAATTTTAAACAATTGTTATTATAATTAGTTGCAAAGGTCACTTACCATGACATTGTGGTTAATGGATAACTCTTGGTTATCTGAGTATGGTAGAACTAGAAGATTTTCAAAACCTCTAAGGTTAATGAATGCTAATAACTTGTGTGCAGTTTTATCAAGAACATAAGATAGAGCTATAGTTTCCTCTTCAGATAATGACTTGTGTCCATGATAGACTGCATTGCAAGCATTGTCATTTGAATCAGTGTTTAATTCTGTAATGTAATTTCATTATAAGTGAAAGTTTTTGCTGCTAATATGTCATAAAATCTATAATGTCATGTGAATTTCACTCGAATGATGCTTACCCAGCTTTGTTAGTAACCAATTTCTATCAATATTAACTCCTACTGCAGCGCTGTTATTCAAACACATGTTTGCATGATGAAGTTTTTTATTTTTAGCCCAAAATCTGTCCTAAAGAGGTTTAAAATTATTCTATCAAATATCTTAATTTTATTTAAACGCTAAAAGCACTTATAAAATTGTCAAAACTTTACAGATGTGAAATAAAATACCAATTTTTTTGCATCAAATTAAAAATAAACGTCAACTAGTTCAACAACTGTGCACTTACCTGCTGTTTACTGTACACAAAGCCATCAGGATTCAATATTGGTATTAAATAAAGATCAAAATAATTCAGTAATGATTCTGGCTTTGTTGCAGATTTTAAGCTTATATCAATATAATTTAACAGTATGGCTGATGATAACCAATCTCGTCCTTCCTCGCCTGCAACTATGAATATTGCCATTTTGGTGCTCAGTTTAGATGTTGAAATTTTCAACATAAATATGTCTCTGTGTTCATATGTATTTGCGATAACTACTTTGGTCAAAGCAGAATTTTCTTTAATTTTTTTATCCACCCAAAGTAATATGTCATCCCAATTTAGAAACGTTTTTGACACATCAAGATGTGTTGAATATGTTTCATTGTATTCAAGTGGGAATCTAAAAAAATTTTTTAGTTAATCACTCATTATTGGTACACTCGTTACACTCGTTAATCAATCAGAGGTGGTAGAACCCTCCATGGTTCGACTCCGGCGGTACCACCGCCACACCTATTTCTGCCTTATAACAGCAGTGTTAAGCACTGCTGTGTTCTGGTTTGAAGGGTGTGGTAAGGAAGACATATTTTTTCGAGGCATTCCAGCTCAGTCCTCAGAGGTAGCGCCGCATCTGTGGTCGACCTAAAATAGGAAAATCTTATCTGGGATCGATTACTAATGTCCATGAGCGGCAGTAGGCCTTTATGCTCGTCTGCTACTTCCATTTTATTTAAAAAAAGCATCCAAGGTGCTCCAACTTAGCTTACAAGCCTAATTTAACTAGGATTACTAAGGTAATTTGTGCAATCTGCTTTATTTATATCTTAATTAGTATCCTTCATGTGCTTGTCTCTATGAAATCGTTCTATTAGAGATTTTTTTTTTCATTATATTGTATTTTACATAAATGTATTTATCCATTCCATTCGTGTTGGAGACAGTTAGTAAATGGTTTATGTACTGTTATTTTACAGCCTTATCGTACCGAAGACTCTTTATATTATAAACTACTTTTGTGAGGAAAAACATTTATCCTTTTTAGAGGAGTTTATTTAATCCAGTAGTGCAATCTGTTCTGTTATTTTAGGTGCAATTTTCCAGCCGTGACACCAAATTACTTCTATTTCGCTCTCTGTTTTAGTATTCTGGGCTATTCCTTCCTCGTACAGGTAAACGAACGATTTAGTGGACGATAACAGCTAATGATATCGATAAGAGATGCAGATTTGAATGAAAAGTACTAAACAGAGAGAGAGAGAGAGAGAGAGAGAGAGAGAGAGAGAGAGAGAGAGAGAGAGAGAGAGAGAAAGGCAGTTTAGCTAAGTGATATAATAAAAATATTTGCTTCCAAAGTTTCAAAGGTTAAAACT
>DWQT01004917.1:0-10771 GCA_018244895.1 Myscelus amystis hages
GTTGCGGGGGTATTAATTATAATTTATATAGCAAAGCAACGTTTGTCGGGTCAGCTAATTTATTTATGTATCAGTGTGTATGACGAAGAACGGAGACCTGTGTTAGTGGCGACTTTCGAAGTATATTTTCGTTAATGTTAAATGTCGGCTGAGTGTGTAGACAGCTATATAGTGTCTACTAAAACTACATAGCTTAATTAAATCAACAAACAGATTATATATAAATCATATTTTGGCATACAAAAATCTTTATGTTACACAGAATGATAAAAAATATCTACGGTGAGGAAATTTCATGGCAAATTGAGTTTCATCATAAGCCTTTTAGACTTTCGAGGGTGCTTTCGTTATGCGAATTTGAATAATTCAAGCACTTTAGATAAAGTGTTCTGTAGAGAAGTGCTCAGTATCTTCGTGCCTTAATCATCGTAATAGTTCAGCTCCTCGCGAGCTCCTTCGCGTGTATTTTCCCTTGCTATTAAGAAATATTTTAATCAGGCAGTAAAATTTGTAGGAAATCCTTGTACAAATTATTAAAATGGTCTATTAAGAATAAAAGAATATTTCAAAATGCTTCGACCCACCCCAGCACAAGTGATATACCTCTTTGAATTGTCCTTGGATATAAACATGTACATACGTAAGTGAAATATGTACATTTCTGGTCCGTAGCTTCGCCGCTTAAAACTTAACAATGTTGCTAAAATCTATTCAAAATTTAAAATCAATGATTTAGATACCTTCTGTTTCTCCAAAAATTGAAAAATTGTAAAAATCAATCTCAGTGAATACTACAAAACCTTTAGACACTTTGATTTAAAATACATTTAGAAATCAGAAGACAAGCCTTTTAATTCCAACCTTTATCGTGTTACTTTCTTTCCTAATGTCCAATGGAAAATTAATCCGTCTTGTTAACTAACACCGCTAATTGCCGACTTAATGACGGGTATCCAGTTTAGTTGATAAAGCGGTCGCTGAGATATGCGCTTTATTTAAACTAACCTATGCCCACGACTATCGCGCACTTCTTAATATTATACGCAACTGTTGATAATATATTTATATAAACATTACGCCTACCTAGACAATGATTTCTGCACAGGTGTGCGCATTACTTATTTAGATATTGTAACACATTTCTCATGTCCTCAGTTAAAAAGGACCTCCGTATTTAAATCGGAAACTAAATTTAAAAAACATTTAAGGAACGAGCTGTAAATTTTCAAAGCGATTTTAAACTCCACACGGCGTTCGGTACGAATTAACAAAGGCAATATTTAATTTCGTTACTAAAATTAGTTTGAGTAAACAAACAACCTTTCATACATTATATAGTATAGATATAGGGCTATTTTATTCGATGCTAGTGAATTGGTGGCGCAAGCACATCGCCGTAGGCGGGTAACGGGACCGCGCGGCGCCGGCGCAGCGCCCGCGCTCGGCCGCGGCGGCGCGGCGGCGGCGGCGGTGCGATACCGTTTCGCAACGCACCACGCCGAGGTGCCATCTTCTGCGTACAGATGTCACTGTAACTACATGTATCATATCTACCTATATTTTGAAATCTTCTATAGGTTTCATTACAGGAAACTGTCAAAGACTAAACTACAAACTAAAGGCGAAACGGTTACTTTGAGGGGTTCAAGCTTTGATAGTGTTATCGGCCGGTCGGAGCATGAATACCTATATAATGAAGGTAAAACAATTTATATCGTATAATAATGTAAATTGAATAGTAATAGTAATGGTGGTATCAATTGCAATTGCCTTTTATTAGCAGAACCTTCCGTTCACAGTTTGATTTCACTCTACATTTCATCATGATCATCATACAATCTTACAAATTTCAATGGGTGCCTATTTATTTCCTTTGCCTTCACAGCCACTCTTGGGCACTGTTTGTGGCAACTATAGCAAGCCCCTAGCCGTGAAACATATATTAAAATAAAACAGATTAAAGCGACACCCGCCATCTTTCTATTTGTGTCCCTTTTAATAACTCTGTAACAACAAGCATCGTAGATACGATATTTAATAACTAATTGGATTTCTTATCGTATCAATTAAAAACTTATTTACATGCCCCTACATATACATACCTATGTGTATCTACCTCATAAGTGAGCTCGAATGAAGCTGTTGGCGCCAACGTTCTTCACATTCAGCGCCATTAACATATCTACGATTGCTGCAATTTAGGTCCAAGTTTGTTTTGACTAAAGGGAATCTTCAGTAAAGATTAGAAGTTATTAAAGGGTATGATTTGTGAAAAATATAGCAATAACTGAGTGCAATAATAAGTTTTACAGTAGGTATAGTAGGTATACTGGCATATAAGTAATGGTAACACTAGTTATGTTGGCAGTAAGTAAAGTTATTGGCTAATAACTAACCAAACACATCTTGACACTCCCCTCATTTGCTCTTGTTTTTTCGCTGTTCGACAGGCAGCGCTTGCGCCACTTCGTTAGTTTCAAAATACTCACACGTCACATTTCTTTTGTCTCACGTTGCAATTACGAAACGGCGTAATGAGCGGGGGCGTTACGTAAACAAAGAGCTGGGCGGACCTGCCACCGGGCGCCTCCCTCCCCCCACGTACCCTGCGCCGGGGCACATTTTAGCACTCACCGCCAATTCGGCGGCCTCTACACAGTTGGCGCCACTTAATTTGAACGTAGACGATAGAGTTTTTGTTTGGATATCCACCATATTAAACAGTAGGCGTACTTATATCCGTGTAGGTATCGACGTTCTGTAAATCAACATAATAGTCATTTCCTTTAACGTTCAACTACTTTACTCGAATATGAGTTAGAAGTAGGTATCGGCTTCTTACTAATATACAAAATGGACATAGCCACTTGGATGTATCGCTACGTCTACTTGCCATGGCGTTACTCGCTAAGAAATATGGGGGAAAACCTACTATCCTCAAAAGTAATATAATACTTTGAAGGATTTTTGTAAGGACATCGAAAGACCTATACGTCTTATTTATTATTTTACCGTCACTAATATCAATATACCTACTGCTCCTTTTTAAACAACTAGATAAAATCTTGCCTAATACCGAACCAAATATTTACGTGCTCTTAAAAGTATAAACGCCATGTAAAAATAAACAGTTTATTTAACAGGTAACCTCCCAACAAGTGAACCGAACTACCCGAGCGCCGTAAAAGGCGGTAGTGAAATTGGAGAAACAAACATTAATGATTTTCTTTCATTTACATTTAACATTAACGAAAATATTCTTCAAAAGTCGATGCTAACTCGGCGACCACATATGGCGTCGATTCGCCGCCAGACACTAATTAAGAGCGACACTAGACAAATATATCGCCTTTTATGGTCACGGCCAGCATTAACTATACTGATTGGTAAATAAACAGAACACAGGATCGTAAGGCCGAGATGAATCAGCTTTCGATCGAGCCGTGATTAGAAGCGATTAGCATGCGCCCGCGCATACCCCGTCTACCAAACGACCCACGTGGGAGGTGGGAGGACCCTGCGCCGCTATTGTCTTACAACACGTTATAGCATTATAATAGCACTGCTATTGCACACTACTTATGTAAATCCCTTTGAGAATTCAATTTGTCTATTGTAATGTATTCATGCACGGGCATTAGTATCCCGCGATACAAAACCGTTCTCATAACAACCTGTCAACGAGCCAGGATAGGTTGTCACCTCGCTTAATAACTTATGGTACGAATCTGAACCCCGCAGCGACGCGTCTTCGATTGAAACATTGCGAAGCGCACCGGATGATGGAATATTTCCGTAGGCACCGGGTGTATTCAAAGGTCAAGGTTCACCGCGGCTTCCATTTGTCGTGCTCCTCCTCACTTACCTAACCTCGCCGTCCGCCGCCACTAACAGATATCCTGCTATATTGTTAGCCTGTCAAGATAATATACGAGCACTGCGCGTCGATAGTATCTCAGTCCCGGGCTCGGGAAATCGTCAGGTATATATCCCATTCCTATAAAACGATACCCGCGTATGAGTGAATATCGGCTGAGATATTAACGGTTCCATCTCGCCGCGCGGTGTCGCACGTGCTCAACATTTCCGACGGTTTTATTGGTGTCGGCGCCACCGACAACTTTCACGTCGCGCAGACAATGACACTCAAATTGGAAACTAAAATTATTTTTATAGCACGCATCTACGCAACCTTCGACGTGTAACAATCGTGTGGCGGACTGCTCAATCGCGAGCGCCTATTACCTATTCGTGAACTGTCGTAAATTCCGTGAGCGACCGGCCACTTAACGCGGGCGCGATACTCGAAGTTATTCCGACTGTTTGCTCGTTACCGTGGAGGAGGTACTTCTAACGAAGGCACCCAAAAACTTTCCCACAGTCGTCGATCACCGCAGAAAAAAAACAAAGTATCTACGAATTAACACGTCCGTGCAGCGAGTGAGTATGAAAACACTCGGGGCTCGAAGAGGGCCCTCGTGCTGACGGAGAGTTGTCGCTGAATCCGCGCCCCGCGCGCCTCCTGCCGACACTCGGCGATAATCGTGCGGAAGATAGTTGTACCCAGTCTTTCATTTACATCAAACTTAATACTCCATCATTATATTTGACTTAAGAGCCATTAAACAATGTTTAGTAGGAAGAACCTCACATCATCTTTTAATAGTAAGTAACATAATACCAATTTAACTAAGTTTAATGATGGATATGGTACTTACCGGTAAAAAAAGTTGTTTAATGTCAACTCTTTAAAATCCCGGATGTAGACAGTATGGTGTTAGTTTGAAAGTTTGAACACAATCGCAATAAGCGTCGCGTCCACGGTTGCGCTCCTCCTCTAACTCCGAGGGCAAACAATGGCAGCTTGTGAGAAACTCGGCCCAGTTCAGATCGGACGCATTCGTTAATTTACTACGTAAATTTTACAACTCTTAATCTTTCACTTAAACCGCTTAAAGAGAAATTAACAAAGAAACACGAAGCAAACATCGGCCAATACTCGACCTATTAGCGGGTTCACTTAATGACGGCGGGAATTCAACAAGGCGGCATAATTACGATCTTTAGAAATCTATTAATGTGAGTTGTCAAAAGTTTGTCTACCAACGTTCACCGCCCGCAGCGACCATTTTGCAAATAGCGACAGGAGGTCACTTTAATAATTTTTATAACATTACTTATTTTGTGTTATTATCAAATAACCTGTTTCTACAATAAACATTAGTCATTTATAATATATATAAAGAAGGCGTATAAAATGTAATCATACATACCTATCTAGCCTCAAGCCTATTTCACATTTAAATCAATCTAGGATTTCAGAAAAATATAAAATAATAAAAAGGTTTACAAGTCGGAAATACGTCCGTACCTGTGGCCTGTGCAATAATCAGTGGGTAATAATAATGTCTTGGGCGCGACATTCAGAGGCGAGCGTGGCCAGAAGGCGCAAATAAATCAGCATTTGCCGGTAGATGGACGGTTTAATTATTGATTTATTGTGCACTGTTCGAAGCGAGGCGCCGGCTAATTGGTCGCGGCGCGCGCTCGCGTGACACCTTACCTATGCTGGAATTATTGAGACAAAATCGTCCAATATTGAACAACACGGTGGGAATACCTCATGGCTTCGTTATGTTTATCGACTCGACCGAGCGAACCCACAATGCTCGTACAACGGACGCTACACTGAGCCCCAATTAAAGTAAATTCAACGTGCATCTAATGGCTATTCATGTGTCGTATACAAGGATGTTTTCTCGTCACTTCGCTAGCTTCCGGAGGTCACCGCCGTTGCTTCGGCGACCGCCAGTCCCGCTGAACAGATGTTGCTTGCACCAGCGAAGGCTCGCATGCTTTACTTTACATTGCTGCAGCGGGGAATCGACAACAGCGTCGAAACAAACACGAGCGTGAGACAGTTCTCGGAGGTAAAGATTGTGCACACTGTTTCGACATTTTGACAAAGTGAAAACGAATATATACGTAGACGACCATATCTTTCACCTTTTACACTAATTATGTTTGAGCTGTTGAAACAAAACTGATACCGACTAATGCCATTTCGCACGAAATTATTAATTAATGTTATTTACATTGTTCTTTCAAAAAATGATATCTTAGCATTCGGTGAGGCGCTTTTAAACACATATCGACAAGCGTCGCCTCGCAGACGAGCACGCACTCGGTGCCCGTTTCAATATTTTAGTAGCGATACAAGACAAACAGAACTCCTTTGTTGGAGGTCAAACGTGTGTGAAGAGAGTTTCCGTGTCACTCGCGGGCACGCTTGGTTACACATTAGCGCGGACGACTGACAAATATTTTTTTGTTTTCCCATGATCACCATTAGCTGGCTGGTAGGCTTGACATATTTTAGATGTTTGTTGTTAAAACATTCCTCCCGCCGAAGCTCCATCCGGGCTGCGGCGGGCCGCTGCACGTTAAACGGAACGTTTTCGTCGTATCGATAAACATTTTGTTACAAACAGATAACGATGTATTCGGGAAACGCTCGCTATTTGAAAATCCGAAATGGGCCATCGTACTTCTCGAGTTTTACGAGTGAGAAATCTTTTACAAATATTATTCGGATTCCACCTTCTCCCGTACCGAACGAATAAAGGAGCCCGCTAATGCTAAAGTTACGAGGCATACGGTCTTCGAGATAAGCTATCGACCGACATTCAGCTAACATTATAAATACTGATACGATCGCAATCGACCGACCTGCGCGATAAACAAATATTTTGATTAGTCTCACTGCTACAAATTACGCACGATACGATCGGTGGCATTCTGTGCGCTTAGGAACCAATATATTGACCGGATTATTCATTTTAATAATCGCATTTTATACCTTAAGGCTTTGACGTAAAATCGATAAACCCGTATTTCTGCGGACAGTTTTGTTTTAATTTTATGGCGTTTCGATAACGCTCTGTCTGCAATTACAATGTCGATAACGACCGCTAAAGCTTACACTTTTGACACTAAGGAATATTTAATAGATTATCTGCTTGTAATGGATTAAAACAATTCTCACACTAAGTAAAAACTAAAAATGTGAAGCCATCCGATCCAAACAAGATTAACTTTTAACTAACTATTTAGGTACATACACCATGATGTATATATGAAAAAAATTAATCTTGGATGCTTTAATAAATGGCTTGTGGTAGACTGCAGGTAACTATTCAACATAATTGGTCATTACGATAAATAAAATGTTGACGAATGAGATCGCAAAAGAAGCGAAAAACAGATTTATTTAATTCCTATGTACCGGATTTGAAATGACATTTAGACTAGCATTCATCCGGACCTTTTTTCTTTATTGTATAATATTTCTGTTTTTTAATTAGAATCCTTTTAAATTTTCTTCGAATAATACTAATGCTAATAATTAATAGAAAATAATTCATAAATTACTCATACAACATTTTCATATTTAAAAATCTAACAGGCATAAAAGATTTTAAAATGATAAGCGAGGAAGGTACTGGCATCTAGAATGACGCGCCTAAATAAAGGTTGTAAAATCTTAGATAGTCAGGTACTAAACTTGTAGTGTCAAGAATTTTGCATAGATAGATAAGACGACGATACGGCGTTCATCTCGAAACGCCATTGCTATCTCAACACCATAAATTTATTGATATTTTAATGTCACAAATGATCTGTATGTAACTACGGAATATTTAAATTGCATAAATGATTTTAAATGCTTCGTTTGACATTGAATTTTTAACCTTGTTCCCTCGCGGTAAGATTCTACATTAATTTGACAGAATGTTAGTATGTGTTGTTTCTCGTTTGTGACATTTGATCAACATGTTTTTCAAGCGAGGGCTGTTGCTAGCCCATAAGTTATCGTACATAATAAAATTAAATGTAACATATTTCTCCTTTTCATTTAATCTTCATAATTTATACACATTTTTAGTTCGCATCGTGTATCGGCGCCCGAGGGGCCGTTCGGTTCCTGCTTGGACCAGTATCGTTGTACAGTTTTAGAAGTAATACCTAAAGGTATGACGATGGGATCATCATTTATTTATGTACAATTTATAGGCACCAGTTATGTTTAATTTAACATACAAATGAGACTTATCTTGTTCAGATCGTTGGGCATTAAAATTAGTTATTTTGAGTTCTATATCTGCTGTAATATTTTAAAGAATTCTGCAAACGAGTCGAATTTATTTCCCTTTATTTGTAAACCTAAAAAAAATCGCTGTAGATGATATTAATTCAGGACATGCTTTTAAACTTCTACATACCTAATTTTATTGTAATATTAATTTACGTTTAATTGCATTCACACTTTTGCTGAAGAGCTGACCTATAACTAAGTGGTTAACGTTTTCTAGGAATCTTTAGACAAAACTAAAATATATTTAATTCCTTGTAACGTCGATATAGTCTAGGTATATTTAGTACCTTCCGAAGAAATAAAAATATTAGCGAATCAATTCCGAAAACTATCCTATTTAACGCATTAAGTGCTATGCATAATGGAATACACCAATCATAACGGATTTTAAAGAAAACTTTCAAGTTACCTTGCTACTAGGATGGATTGGATTAGCTAAGAAAGAAAACACATAACACCTTGGATAAGATCATTTTTTTTAAAAGAAATTGATAGTTTTCTATTTTATAGTTAAAGGTGTTAAAGTAGTTTCGATTTATATAATAAAATGTAGATATATATATATTATAAATATTTTCTTCACTTTTCATCGCTGATTAATTTATTTTGAGATTGACGTTGCTTGTAATTTTCTAAACAGTTGATGAAAAAACCTGAATGAAAGCAATATTAAATAGTATCAGTGACATACTAAAGCTAATCCATTGTAGAATATTACAATGTTGCACATAATGTATTCTTTTATACGTTCGAAAGATAAGAAACCTGTTTACGAAGCAATAAATGGCACGCGATGCCAAGTTATTTACAATTCAAAGTATAAATGTACTATTGGCTTGTGCTATAGCAGTTCCTAGGTCGGCAATAACAGTGCTCTCTTATTTGCCTTTATCTACGCCACTTGTTTACTAATTTGCAAACTTGCCCGGCCTTATTACTCAATATCGAACAGGCATAGTAATCGAGACGAAATTGTTGGAGCCGTTTTGTAATACTAAGCTTGAGGCTGATACCATTGTTAGTGAGCGATGAAATACGCAAAATTTTATAATTACGTCAATTTGTTTGGATATAACAAGTAACAAGAGATATCAACGATCGTTTTATGTTATGTCGGTGAATGCTAAGGTGCTTCATTTCAGTTTAGTGATACTTTTTGTTCACAAAAAAAACTGTAACAACTTCAAGATGGCATCGACACGTTTATAAATCAAGTTTTATCCGTCGGACACTTGGAACTCGTATCTATCTCTCGGCTACGATTGAACCGACGGCGTTATCGAACGAGCGAAAATCATCAGCGGTTAATGCTGTTATGTCGGATGTGATTTATGCGGTGAAGGGCGCATTCGGCGTTCGGCGGGCGTGTTCCCGGGAGGGATGCTGCGAGTGAAAGGCAATAGAGCGCCTCCCGTGGCGGCGGCCGCTGTCTGCGCGTCCCGTCGTCAGGTGGCGCGCACAAATAACGCAATAAATACCCGCTTATCGCAAATCAGCTCGTCTCACCGAGGGGCGATTTATTCATGAGCCCCGCGCATATGCTTAACCCTGGTTACATTTATCATCAACACGTACCTCAGTCAATTAAATTAAACCGGACCATCGATGATAGCGCACTCGCACCAGATACCACATTTTCTCATATGGACGTAATTTATTGCTCTGTAATTTGTATTTGTATTATTGTGTCGATTTAAAATAGATTTATCGACAAATAGCGTAGCTTTTGATGGCGCCGCCGCTGTCTTTGAAGAAATTACCTCCTAATTGTTATCTATGAGCAAAATTAATGTTTCCAGAGATTATCGTTCTCTATATCAGATATTTTGTGTTATTGTTTCCTGAATTGAAATGAACCACCCAAATAGTTGTTCGATCCGGTCAATATACTTATTGTTAATGGTATGTGTAAAGCATTTAAGTCTGACATTGTACAAACTATTATTAGTTAACGTTTTGTATCCCTAAGTAGCAAATCGGTGCAATAAATTTCTAAAAGTAATAAACAGTAACTTATTAGAAAATAAGTAGAACGACTTGATATTAGCTGAAATAATAAAACCTATACATACATATATGTTTCCTTACTTATACATATGCAATCCTAACATGGACACTGTCCTATAAGTGTCTTAAAATATAATTTTATTCCACTATTTAGGCACAGTTTTAATGGTTGTGCAAATCTGGCTACCTTTTCCTCACGAAAGGACTATCCTAAGATGGATTTTAGTATCGAGATCCGTCCCAATTTAGATAATATTTATCCATTGCAGACGATGTACACAATATATGCTTTATGGGGACGCGTAAGGTCTTACGCGCTATGTAGATCTCAATGTAATACCTACAAGGTCTCGCCCGTCAAAATGGAATCATATAACATTGCATGACAATGCTGTTACAACGTCGTTATTGAAACAATATTGATAATTAATATTAATCCAATAGCTTGAATCCATTACGGACGAAGTACACAATATATTTATGCTTTATGGGGACGCGTAAGGTCTTACGCGCTATGTAGATCTCAATGTAATACAAGGTCTCGCCCGTCAAAATGGAATCATATAACATTGCATGACAATGCTGTTACAACGTCGTTATTGAAACAAT
>DWQT01004918.1:0-10768 GCA_018244895.1 Myscelus amystis hages
ACGACCAGACACAGAACAAACAAATGTGCTCATCACACAAATGTTTGTCCTGGGTGGGAATCGAACCCACGACCTCCCGTTTCACAGTCAGGGTCTCTAACCGCTCAACCACGAGGCCAGTCAACAAAATTAAAACTGAAATGATGGTTTCTCTAAGTATGCCAATAAAATGTTGAGTTTATTACTAACTTTTCATTTTGGAATGGGTGGAAAAAGCTTAACTATGAACCATTATATTTCTATTTCTTTCTATACCCAAGATACGTTACGCCGATTTGGATTATAGTATAATCATGTTTACTTAACTGATTGAACAAATTCGCAATCAAATATTGTGAATAACACTAAGCACACCTTAAAGAATGTGTTAAATATCGGGTCAACAAATACATATCGGTGCGCCTCTTTTACGCTCGGACATTTTGCCTTTTACATCCTTAAAAAACGCGAAACAATTATTTCCAACGTACAAACAGCTAAGCTAACGAGGCAACAAAAACATTTTGTTTTAAAACACGTTTCGTGTTTTAATATCAGCGGCTTATCGGCAAGTTAATAATTGTAATGGCCGCTAAAACAATGAAATGGAAAAGGTCGCCGTTTACGCTCGAACACCCGGCGGAATAATGTTCGTGGATTTTTGTTAGCAACATTTAATATAAACATTAAATACATTAAGTTCAGAAGACAGTTTTACGGGCTTTTACTCCTATATATCCGAGCTCTTTTATTGAGCTTGACAGTTTGTAAACAAGATGAAAAATGACTTTTAACTATAAGAAAATTATTTATTGTTATATAAAATACGTATTATACAACTATCATATTATGTCGATATTGTACTGTTGTTAGACTGAAGGTAGTGATTTTGATTGTATTTTCAATATTTTGGTAACAGTGTTCATACATAAAAATTTATCTTCGTTCATTTGTAGTTAAAGTTTATAATATAGAAGTTGTAACAAACAAACAAATTCGTTGCAACATTTACACAAAAACTTGTTGTTTCATTCAACATTACAGTCGCGACGCGAACTGGCACAAACGCCCTTTGATCCGCGAAGGGTCGGGACAAACTTTTGTCGCCTCTTAACCCTGCTTGTTGACACACACGTCCTGGGATATGACAAAGAAAATGTTAACACGACAGAAAATACCAACAGTACTCAAGTAAAACACATGGAAATTATGTATATTTCATCGTTTCTTTTGTTTATTCAATGACTTAGTATATCGGAAAGATACAACATTGAAACTAGTAGATATTTTTATACGTGTCCTATTTTTAAGCAAAATAAAAAATATGAATTATCTTCACTGGTCGATAAATGCCTATTCATCTTGACAGAGAAATACGTACACGAATATTCAATTAATAATAATATTCCGTGATAAGCACACTTACATAAGACAACTTTATAGTTATTACATAGCATACATCTACTACCTCATTCGGAACGCTAGGAAAAAACTTGCGCCTGCTTTTGATTATTTTGCTGCGAAACGTTAAATTTTACAAAGAAACAGTCATACGATGCTAACTGTAAACAAAGCTACGCTTTTCACGCGACACAAACAGTTGAGCTGACAACCAGCTTAAGGGCGCTTCGAATCGCTGCAAACTACGATGCTATGTGATGTTCTTATATCTTATACCTACGTACATACAGCTAAAATGTTCATACTAAGATGAGGATATGAAACAAATAATTGGTGAAAAAAAATTACTAAAATGGTATTTCTCGGGTAGAACAAACGGCAGGCATTGGCGTCGGGTTTGATCCATTAAACGTTGTGAAGCTACTCGTATCTGAAGGTCCCCGAAACAAATTTTCAATACCCTTTGAACGCGGCTGTTGGCACATGTAAAATTCGACAAGGGAACAACACGACCGGGTGAACGAACTGAGCGTGTATAGTAAAATAATGTGCTGTTGTATAGGAGAACGTCGCATACAATGGATCACGGTAGATATATGATGCATGTATGCTATAAAAATACTTGTAAAAAAAGCCGCTAATTGGCCTACGAAATGAGAGCGTGAACAACAATACAGTGCTACAACGATGGCGTGGTACGGAACAGGCCTCAAATGGACACCCTGAGGAACATCCTGCACTTAACTTGAGAGCACCACAACACCATCTGTTCTGTGTATTCTGTACGACAGACCAAAATGTAATAGCTATTTATTTTATCGAACATCAAGTGACATAATATATTTTCTTTTTCTATATTAATGTTTTGAGTATTCATAACAATTAAAATAAACAAATAATAATTTACATATATGTATACACCACCAGGGAAATAACACTGACTCTTCACGAAATAAGTGAACTTATACACCCTATAAAATGTAAAATATCTATTTAATAGCTGCAAATGAAAATTAACTTTTAATTGTAATTTGTATGTGTAATAATAAATCTATAAAAACGGATGTTGTTATCTTCCTATCAAGCAGTTTGTAATTTTTTAACTTTAATTTTAATGTGTATGATATAGAATATCCACATAGAAAATGTGACTTTATTGCTTGTCAGATCGAATCAAAAGGAATATATTATATTGTATTTTGATTCTAATAAAGTATGTAAATGTGCCAAACGTAAAAACTAAATTATGAAAATCCAGCAAAGTTTAACGTCCAAACATTCTAACTTGAGGGTGAAATAATTGTAATAAAAAACAACTTCAGCCTAAGTTTTAATTTCGGTGAGCATATTTAAGTAAACAGAAGAAAAAGTATAGACAACTTCGGCGAGACACGGAAGGACGGAAGTTGGATAATACGGCCACAGACTACTAAATCAGCAGATATTTTTTTACGAAAAGCTATGGACGTAACAATTCGGGACTTGTAAAGTTCTAACGTGGATGCTTAAATTGATTATTGTAATAGAAAAACCTTGATCTTGTCCACAAAATGAACGCAATAAACCAACTGTTTTTTTTTCTGTATTTGTCATACAACAATTAGCGAAACACTTACTCCGGTTGCCAGAAATAATAATTAAGTGTTTGAGAGGAATAACATATTTTTAACCTTATGCTCAGTCTAAAGCCACACCTAGGCGACCATTTTTGCCTGGATTTGTATTTTTTGTATATCAATTGTGTAAATTATACTGAACATCAAGAACAACATTGTAAACGTGTTTAGAAAGAACTACAAGAGACATAAACAACGTTAGTCCCAGGTCATAAACGACATCCACGCAAAAAATTGCGTCGATCCGTTGCTTCACTCATGAAAATGAATGTACGAGTACCTAAGTACAAAAACAATCGTTGAAGCGAGCGTACTCTGTGAATATGTCAAACAACGTTCGCCGTGGGACGCGCCTAGAAGTTTTCACAAATTTTGACGTAATCTTACAAAGAAGGGAACTTTGAAACTCATTAGAGCGAAAAAGAATGTTTATGGGACACCTACTGCGAATCTTTTAGTGTCGTTGGCCCAAACCCGGCTCATACAAACACAACAATCCCACATAAAATTATTGAACTCATCCGTATGGATATCTATCGAAAATAGTTTCATTCACACACAGTGTCAGCTATTATATTTATTGTTGGTTACTGGAATCCTATATAACTAAATGCTTCTCCTATCACACAATTTGGTATAGAATGTATTGAATATGCATGAAATATTTAAACAAATTTCTACAATGTATCATTCAGATTTTGTACTGAATAACATATGTCATTACTTATTTATAAGAACCAATTAGATTCAGGGGTACATGTGTACGACACGTACGACATGTGTGCGACCCAAATATAGCTATTTGAAACTCCTATATCATAATGGAAAAGGTACAGTTTTACATTTTTAATCACGACCTTTTTAACACTGCAACTGAAAATATTTGAGGGCGATGGTTTTTCTAAGTGCTTGAACTATTTTTCTCTATTGATTGCTGGTCCTGCATTCAAAATGCTTTTAGATTGGAGCAGCCCATACTTGGGTACTGTGATGCGGTTTCTCTGAGTGATATGAAGCACGAAGGTCGTCCGTGAATGGTAATCGTCCTCGCTGAGGGGAATATGATTGTTGCGTGAAAAATCTTTAAAGAAGTCCAGCGACTGGCCTGTATTGAAATTCGAAGATACATAAATACGAGCCAAATTGATTAGAAAGATAATAATTATTGTACCTACATTTTGATTAGTAGAAAAGTAAGTCGATTATTAAGATGTAGAAAAATTATTTTTTTACTTTTTAGTGCATATTCCTTTGTTCTGGAAAAGATGTTTTTGAAGAAATGGATTGAAATTTGAAGAAATGGATGTTTTTGAGAAGTTGGTTTTTATTTTGTTAAAATTTTGGTTTATATTGCATTTCCGCTTAATGGTGGAAAACGAGCTCATTACGAAAATACTTCAGTATTTAAATTGTTCAAGCGAGATATTGTTACATGCGAATTAAAAAAACCGCAAATAAACATAAACGAGTACGCGAACCGACGCTTCCTATAAAGAGGTTTACACATTACAGAAATCCGTTTGCTTGTTGTGGCGTTACATTAATTATTGTAATATAGTAAATATCTGTTCTCATGATTCTGCCGTAAATTAATTTATTTGCATCTCGTTACTGTTTACTTACACAACCAATTCTGTTACAGACCCGACCAGTACAATAATCGCGGTAAATAGCAATAGAATCCCTACGCGGTGACACACCGACGGTCGATAGACCGCCACCGCGGTTGTGTTTACTGTTCATAAAACCGGAATAAAAGGATTTTCTGTTTGGTGTAAACGCGGTCTAAGCCAACGCGGATGTTCCCGAGTATTTGTCATTAATAATTCAAAGTTAATGTACCGATCGCTCATTTGGGAGCCATTGCAGCCAGCGATGCAAAGTTGCCTTCATAAATCCTACTGCAATGCGAATAAGGCACATTTTAGCGGCTCGCTCATTATCTGCCTTGGATATGCATATAAAAATTAAATGGTATGGTCTCTTTGTTAACATTGTTAATTATTATAATACATTTATAGTAAATCTTATTATTCACACATGAAATTGAATTATGACCTTATTCAAACTCAGTTGTTTTAAACACGAACTTTATAACATTTCTTACACGGACTTACTAGCATAAAATGTAATGACATATTATAAAAAGAGATAAAATATTTTTTTTGCACCTTTGTTCTATTTTATGTAACCTAAGCCCACCATAATTATTTATCTGCGAACTGAACCCGATTTTATTTTGTATCTTTCACGGGCGAATGTTGCCAGGAAGTTTTCTAGTAACTCATAAACATATTTCACATATTTTTAACTTTTCAAATAATTTTCAGCTAAAAAATATCTGTTATTTCTGGAAAATAAAGACCACAAGTGCTATACAAACATTATTCACTATTATAAAATAGCACATTTTGTTAATTCTCTTAAATACTTTGCACGCATTAGGCCAACAAAATTCCCTTAATATTGAATAAACACAAAAAAGATCCCTAGTAGAGCATCAAAGAAGAAAAATTCGGTTATATTTAGGACAAGCTCTCAGCTATTCAATTTGGGCAATATCTTAAGTTTTCACATCGTAAGAACCAACAAATATCGAAAGTACTGGCTATCCAACTGGAAATTTCGCCATTCCAATGTAAAATATAGGGTTACGTTAACCACATATTTTGGTGTACGTAATACGGACATTATTTTAGGTTTAAAACCATGTGAGGCAACATGAGGATAATCTTATAAAGACACGATTTGTGCTATTAGTTTAAATTTATTTTTATTTAGACGTATTTTATAATGAATGTCACATTAATTATATTACTTATTTAATAATGTTAATTTATCCAAAACTTCTACCTGTTCACAAATAACGTCTTCTCAGTAACGTTTTATTAGAAAGTAACGTAAGTCATTATGTAAATCTTCTATTTGTATAGTTTGAAATAACCAAATAAACCAACGCATCACCAATTAATAAAATGATAAAAAAAAACTTAAGGTGGTCAAATGTGTCGATTATTTTAAGGTTTTGTATCCATTAAAGGTAGAGAAATGCTATAATTTTATCTATTCCTTAAAAAATATGGCAATCCTAATAAAGCCATAGTCATGATCACAGATGTAAAGCAATTTCTTGCGCGGCACAAAGGAAGGGCTCGGCTGGAATTTAGATTAAAAATGATCCTAACAGAAGTGCAATGTTACGTGAAATTCTACGCTTGGTATTAATTTATTCCAAGAACTCTGTGTAGACCTGAAAATACCGAGCCAATCGCGTACAATGAAATGATCTTTTGTAATTTTTTTCTCTATTAATAGTGTTTTATATATAAATATATGTATATATAATCCTTCCGCGCCGCCATACCTACCTAGTACCATGCATAGATCCTGGGAGAAATTTGATTTTGCCGATTTTGCGATAGTTCATAACATAATAATGTACACAGAAGATAGTTCATACATACCCAGAAATGCCAACTGATAATTTTAAGATTCGCAGGCATAATCATTACCTATACGATGAGGGCCTTTCGTTAATACTTAGAATCCTTTTAAAATGAAAAAAAATCCCTACAGTATCTTTTTCCTTTTTTATGTAGTTCCAGTATAATATTTCTTTAGGGAGTTAATTTAGTTTAAATAAGTTATGTTTTACTTTAAGGAGTTACATTTTTATTCATGTAGATCAGGTCTATCCGACCTATACGAATAAATGGTATAAAATTATAAGTAAACAATTGAATTGAATTGAATTGAACTATTGCCAAGTTGTTTATTTATAGTTTTTTATCTGTATCATTTGCAATAAAAATATCCTGAAATATTAAAATGCTGCCAAAAGTTATTCCACGCCGACGAAGTCGCGGGCAAAAGCTAGTAGTATATGAATGGCATAAAACGTTCATAGATTTTGACTGTAATTCTATTATTGTCCCTTAGATGTTCGTCACCATCGGCAAAACCACAAAAGTTGGGTTGCCTTGACTCGTAATAAATAAATAATGCAGAACAGTTCATGTTAAAACGCGTTAAATACATCTTCTAAGTACATGAATATCCCGTCAAAGTCGTCTACAAGTTTAATTGCTTCTTGCTACACAAAATCCCTTAACCAACTTGTTAAGCTCAAGATACTTCCATCCATAAACATTAACAAACAAACGTTCAAACTTTAATACGATCTTAAACTAGTGAAGCCGAGATCGATTGGATGCAAACTGTAATATGTACGTAGTTCAATGAACGGAAACTCACTTCTGCTGGCAAACAAAACTGGGACTGGGTACCCAGAGAAGCAATCAAATACTAATTCCCCTCAAACAATGACGGAAAATTAGAAAGGAACTCGTGCGTAAAACGGCGGCCATTTGGGACGGCTTGGCGCTTCAGTCAGATCGCGATAGATGGCACGTCGATAAAACCGAACGCTTTAATTTCGACCGATTCAGCCACGGATGTTTCGTCAAACAACCAATGCGTTTTGATACCAATGACTCAAAGGTAATGAAATGAATGTCGAACGATCGATATTTCAATTTTTTGTACTAAGTGCGAATTAAAACATGCTGAAATAAGTAAATGTCCACCGATACACAGTGGCACAACATTGTAATATGCTACCGACATTGCAGGAGAGACCGAAGTCCAGTTGTGGGACATAACAAGAGTTGCAGATAAAAATCTAGGCTAATCTAATCTAGGCTAATCTAAAAATCTTGTAGGCTAGGGATATTGTAGCATGAGCTGTGACCCATATATGTATGTACATTTAAAAATACATATAAAAATAACTACTTCATAAAATACTGCCAATAAAAAAAGATGCACCAATAATATATGTTATTGTTTTAAATTGCAAGCTGCTAGCGAGGTTTTTTCTTGTTTTTATATTAGAATTAAATAACTTTATTTCATTATTCTTAAAAGAGTTGAAGAAAATTATAGTGTCCTTAGATAGCTAATATTCTAAAATATTCTCAAAAGAAACAAAAAAGCCGATTAATAGACCAAAAAATACTTCGCGCGATTTCACATTCAGGTTTTTGCCAATAAAATATGCCACAATTTTCAATTCCACAAAGCCCTTGACAGAACTAGATGAACATTGCATTTCACAGACGACCGTTATAGTTCAAATGGTACATTAAAAAAGGGTTTTGCCTCGATTTAAATGTTTCGATCAGCATAACTATTGCGACGTATTAGTAGAGATAATGAACTTTATGAATGATACAGTAATACAGATAGAGCATGATAAAACCAATTGCATGTGACAGCAATAAGCAATTACGTCGATGGACGGACTTGCCGGTAATTACCGGCTGCATGCGAGCGCTACTTACCTCTGCGCCTGGCTTCAATAAAACTTTACTGAACGCCGCTACCGGTGACAACCCTTTGTTCTCCAACCGCATCTAGGGTTGTTACACTCAATTCCTTTATTACGTGTCCATTTTTACACATATAGACAACTTTGATTCATAATTATTGTGACTTTTATTCATAATATATATAGATATATAGATATATAATATTATGAATAAAAGTCACCTACTCGCATTTCATTTGGTAAAATAAATTTCAATGGACACGTTGCAGTTCAGGTTTTAAGAAAAAATAAGTAAGTATTATAGTTGTAGAAAATCGAAACCGTACTTATGTTATTAATCACAAAAATCGCCTAGGAGTAGAAAGGTTATTATAGATAAATATATACCTAGAACAGCAAATGAGAGGTTATTTTAATATTCAAAGTACACGCCCCAAATCGGGAAAATATCCTCAGAAAGCTCAAATGCCTTTCTTGAATATTCGTTAATGTGGTAACCCTATTTTATGAACAAACAGCGGATGAGTCGTGACCTCTAATTTTAGTTTCCCCTCGCGAGCGTTTTAAATATTTAATTGATAAACGGACTGTAACTATTCCAGGTCTAGCACTAAACTAGGATCAAATCGATTTAGAGAAATGAACCGTTCAGTCATTTGCATCCGTCTATTTTTGAACGCTAAGAATTTTTGTTCTCAAAAAGCTCGCTTTTATTTTACACAAAAACGTGCCGTATACCAGGATACAATGAAATGTGGCATAGATGGATATCGTATGATAATTGAATTTTATGCAACCATTTTGTCATATTCAAATGGATACGCCCTGCGATGTTATCCGCATAAGTTCCGAATCTGTGAATTGGAAAAAAATGGTCGCTTATTCCTTTAATGACTAACAAAGAAGGAAAACGGTCTGAACTGTTTTGCTTGTGTATATTTATATAACAGTAAATATCAATTCGGTTTTTAGTAAATATAATAATTTTCAAAAATGGATTACTCTTACTTACTTATTTAGTAACCTTTACAATTACATATGTATGTGTTAATATTTTTAATTTTGATTTACTCCTGGTGATTTCTAATAGCAACCATTTGATTCCTTAACAGACGGCACGAATGAACGTGTAAGCTTATCAAACGTCAAAACATAATTCTAGCAGACATCAATTAAAATTTTCTAACCCGAAATGCCTGGACCTGTATCTGTAGGTGGAAACACCTACAGATATCAAGGACCGGCTTACTACATCGTATATCCTTTAGAAGAGCAGAAGAACGCATTACAAATACTGCTTTTTTCTAATAATGACACTTATGAAGCGATAGTAGTTGAATCAGGATCTATCCATTTAATGGTTTATAGATAATTCTAAATATTTCCTGCAAGTAACGCTTTGTACGATCAACTTTCACTTAAAATCAATTACTCAATGACTTAAAATCAAATATACTCATAAACTTGGCTTATGCACTACCGTGCACAATAATAAGTAGATAAGTTAGATCTTAAATCAACTAAGTGATAGCCATAGCAATAGAGCATTAAGACAATGCGGGCTTATTGCAAATGGCAATAAGCCCGGTTCTATAGTCCGACTGCCACTTTACAGGAAACTTTTCCCATAATTGCATCCCAATGGCACTTGTTCTATTACTCAAAGTCGAATAAAGCCAGAAAGCTCCAATGGCCATTGTAAAATACTTACACAATGGATATAAAAGTTAATTTCAATATTTGTCAAAACGGTTTATTTTTAGACATCAATTATTTAATCAAAAGACAGCTTACATAAACTTAACAAGATTTTCCACTTCATCAAAAACATAAAACTCGCTTTTCGGTTCATGGGAAACCGCGTGAATATCGTTTAACTCACTGATATATTCAGTTACGAATATGATTACCAATTCAAATAAATAAATAACGCTGCCGATATAAATTCATAGTGATGTGAATGCGGCCGATGATTCAATTTTAGTTTCATTCTCTCTTTATCGCTTCTTTTGAGCGAATAATTAGATCAGTGTGACACCGTGGGATTAGAATGAAATGTCACCACTGATTACGCATTCCATCGTAGCAAACTTATTAAAAAGTTTCAAGATACTTTAATTAGTTTTCTGTTATTATCTATAGCGAAGTTGGTATGCTGTAAGAGGAAAATGATTGTAGGTATTAATAAATGTTAGGTAGATTATACTCGTATATTAGACATGATTTTTCAATATTATAAAAAGAAATTCATTTAATATCTTGAAAATTAATTGCGATACAATTTATGGATTTCGATTCATGGATAAATGAAATCAATTTATGTTTTAACGAAGTAAAGATGTGAAAAGTCAGCAAAAATAAATGAGTTGACTGGCCTCGTGGTCGAGCGGTTAGAGACCCTGACTGTGAAACCGGAGGTCGTGGGTTCGATTCCCACCCAGGA
>DWQT01004919.1:0-10768 GCA_018244895.1 Myscelus amystis hages
CTAATCTCAGGAAATATTGGTCCGATTTGAAAAATTCTTTCAGTGTTAGATAGCTCATTTACCGAGGAAGGCTATAGCGAGGACAAAAGCTATTATGTTATAGAAATGTATGTTTCTGAACTGCGTGAAATTAGCGACCTATGGCGGTGAACAGGAGAACTATGTCCATCAGTTGACCAATAAAATAGGGTTAGGAAAACTGTTATACAGCTGTAAAGTACCTACAGTTGTTAGTAGTATAAATTGCTACGATAACGAAAAGTATTTCGTACGAAATAAGCGGAGTCAGCGCTTTTTTTTTACAGCAACGGCAATTATTACACGAGCGATGGAAGTGGGGTCGTTCAGCGCAACGAACGCTCGACGCAGCGCTGTTACGCTATTCACGCCTCGAAACGCTTTTTTGACGGTTGTTACGAAACCTATTTAACTGTACTTGCGAAGTTTAACGGGAAAATTGTTGGAAAGCGAACTCATTCTTCCAACCGCGCTAAAATTAGGCTCGCTCGAGCCGTTCAACTTGTATCCTTTGAGTGTTGCTGAAATAGGCCGCAGGTTGTGCTAGTTAGTTGGTCGGGGAGATGACGTAATGCTAGACGTAACCGTGGTTCAAGCGAGGAAAGTACGTACAAACGGTATTTATCATCAAATTCGTGTTTATTCATACATAGGGTTTATTATACAAAACTGTGAAAGTTATGTTTTAGTCATCGTTATTAGTTTTTGTGCGTTCTTCAGGCTTTCTCTCTATTCGGTGCTTTCTGCCTACCCCGTTAGAGACCTGGCGTGATGGTTATATGATGATATATGATAATTATGACGTATAAGTATTGCATGGTACGCATGTGGTTATCAATTATTCGATTATCATAATAAAATTATTTGCCTAATTAGAATTCAGATAGCCGTGTGTGGAAGTCTCCTCAATATTATAATAGTACTAGCGGGGTCCGCGGCTTCGTCGGCGCTTGAATTAAAAAAAATGTTGTTACAATTTTAAAATAAAAGCAGCCTAAGGTACGCCTTATCACATTAGCTATCTGCCAGTGAAAGTCCTGTCAAAATCGGTCCAGCCGTTCCAGAGTTTAACCGGAACAACAGACAGACAGGCAAAAATTGTAAAAAATGTTATTCTAGTATATGTACCGTGTTTACATATATATGTATTTAGTAAAAAGCGGTTATTTTAATATGACAAACAGACACTCCAATTTTATTTATTAGTATAGATTATAATATAATACCTTCCACATATAATAAGTGGGATGAAGTTGAACAAGCTAAAAGTGATGATGATGAAGATATTATGAAAGTTCGCCGAGCAACTCGTGAAATGCAATTACGCAGTGCATCCAGATGCACCCACCCAGTCGCTGTTAAGATTTAATGCCATGTACGTGCGACTGAATTATAAATGTATTGGACAGAGAGAGAGAGAGAGAGAGAAAGAGATATTGGAATTTATTGGGTGAATTGATACGTTTTATTCACATTCCATTTTACACATATACAGGATGATTTTTTTTATGTTGATTATTTATTATTATTTTATGACATATATTGAGTTTAAAACGTTTTAGCATTTCGATATGTTTATTGGAAGGCTAAAATGTCTACTCGGTTAAATACTCGTTTCCAGCGCTAAGATCCCACTGTTGAGTAATTGGCTGAACGAAGTATACTGCTCTGAAACAAATGTATGTACACGTTTTGCCGAGTAACAGAGCCGAGAACTCTACTCGGTTTAATTCAACTCGCTACTGTTACTCGGCATCAATTCGGCCCGTCCCAATCCATAACCCATTTTCAATACTCAATTGCATCGTAACGGCGTGACGTAACGAAATAAGTTGCGAGAAAAGAAAAAGCGGGACGGAAAAAGGTGAGTAGTGGGAGTCGCGTCACGACTGGGGAAAACTATATATTTTGTTGAAATTGGATGGTAACGAGGGAAAAACATCGAACGCACGCGTTTAGAAGCGCCGACGGCGCGGGAAAAGAATTTTCCGCATTTCATCCGAATGTGTTTATGTTGGAAATGTTGATACATTTTTCCTTTTTTCTCATTATCCTATCGTGCTACAATCATTATACTCAGTCTACGCAACGGAATCGAACCCAGAACCGTCTGTACCTACTCCACCACAGAGACCGTTGCGCTAAACGATTTCTTAATCTATACAAATACATTAAATTGGAGTGTCTGTTTGTAATATTAAAATAAGCGCTTTTACTAAATGTGTATACGGTACATATACCGAACATTTTTTAACAATTTTTGTAATATCTGTTTGTTCCGGCCAATCTGGAACGGCTTTACCGATTTTGTCGACCTTCGCTGGCAGATAGCTGATGTAATAAGGAGTAGCGGAGGCTGTATTTTAAAATTTGTATAAAGTAATAATTTGTTGTTAAATTCAAACACGGATGAAGCTAGTAAAACATAGTTTATAAATAAAATTAATAACTTGTAACTGAATTCTAATTTCAACTGATTTGTTAGCGGGGCGCCGGAACTAGCGAAGACAGCCTGAAGGCTTCGAGATCGCGGCAGAACTGCCAAGTCACGAACTCAATTGTCGTTAACTTGTCCACACAGATAGCGCGCATAGTGCCGGGTCTATACACACTGTTGTGCACACATATCAAAATTGTAACTACAATGATAATATCTTGAGACATCCTCACACAAAGCCTTCTGATCCCAAACTAGGCAGTCTCTAGTAGAGACCAGACAACTGATAAACATACATGTATACATAGTAAATAAAATATATATGTAAAATGCTTTAATGTGTTCGTCATGTGAATGTTTGTCGTGCTGGGGAATCGAACCCGGAACCGCGGAAATCGTTCTCAAACACGCTCTGAAAGGGTCAACTGATCGTAAAATGTGCACTTACAAAAACCATAAGTTGTGTAGCAAAGACACGTCAAACATTCAAATCGCAAAGATTTCTCACGATAGAAAGTGACAGGTTCAGAGGTCGGGATGTCATAAAATAAGTGAATTGCGAGACAAAGACGAATGTATCTGCACTTAAGCTGCATTATTCTGTTAAAGATCTACGTATCCCTTCCCACGGTTGAGTTTGACCGCGATTTTCACCGATACTTGGGATTATTGAACAAGATTGAATAGGCAATAGGCATCTTTGAGACTTGCTTGTTATAGACAAAGGTACGTATTGAAAAAACTTAGGACTTTTAGCTTTGCTCGCGCTAAAATTGAATTTTCAATAATGAGCAATAACCTTATTTTTCTTATTAAACAAAACGTGAATCTAAAATTAAAGATATCTCGCCCCAAACCGGATTGCCACACAACCTTCCCTAATTTTACTGCCGTAAAAGTAAAACCATAATTCCTTTCTTAAGTCTCATTTGTACTAAATAAAGAGCATATGTGAAAACCTTCTTATTTTTCGTCTCTTTTAGTCTTCACGGCGAGGAACCTTGAAGTAGTCTAGAACCCCAAGAAGAGAATGCCTTTGTGCGAATTTGACATCAGACTTTTGGCTATCTCTCTGGCGCATGCCGGGGTGACTTGCTTAGCGAACGCGCTGACTTCCTAGTAATTCTCCCTCGCTCGACATGACTTGACTTAATATTTCTGATTATACGTATCCAAATATCTGATATAGTACATTGAACTCTATCAATGTAGTAAGATTATTAAAAGAGATAAATTAAACGAAAACACAGTAATATATTCAAAGAGTTATTGTCGGTTAAAATCAAGGAAACTTCAATGAAATTAAAATCAAATGAAATCAATTCGTAATGCTAACAATAACGAAAAAAAATACTTTTCAATATTTTTAATACAAATGGGGTTTATATGAAGAAATGGAAAATAAATCGAGATTAAGAAAAATGAATAACATTTTTAAAAAGTCGCCAATTTAACAACAGAATGAACACGAAATACAGCTTTTTGTATAGTAACGAAGTTACATCAAAATCGGCTTAGCAGCCATCCTATCAAGGAATCAATGCTTGTGTAACGTATTAGTGACGTACTTAAAACGCTACTTTGTTATACAAAAAGATTTTCCGACAAGTAGGCTAAGTGAGCTTATATGTTTCGCTTAGGGCTGTCACACTGTAAATAGTTTTACATTTTCAATTAACAATTCCGTAAGATTTTTAAATGTGACTATATTTGCGCAAATAAATGTCTTTGACGGGCAATATTTTGATTAGAATTGAATAAAACGTTTCACCGGGCTGTCTCTAAACTCACCATGTAATAGTATTAGAACTCAGATTGTAAGCAGTTGACAGCGGGCTGATATTGACACACACGGTTGCTGTCACGTGTGCTCGCCATCGGACTAAAGCCATACTGCAACATGGCGAGTCTTATTCAATATTTTTTGTTATTAAATAGATACATGGAGGTTTTTCGTCGGCTATTTTCTCCCGGCCCACAAAGCCGAAGTACGATGACTGAAACATGACTTTCATTGCATGTATGTATTTACCGCATACTGAATAAAATAATTTGAATTAACATACCGTTATTATTAGTATACCATCACGCCAGATCTTAAAGAGCTAGACAAAGAGCGCCATAACCCACCTAATATACAAAGTCAAACTTAGCACTTTAAAGAAACGTAAAAGGCTTAATGAAAGCAAAATAATTAAAAAAAATGAAGCCCAATAATTGGTTGAAATTGATTTGTATTTTTCACAAAATCGCCAACCCTAAATAAGCTTCTCCAAAGTATAAGGAGAAAAAGGAACTCTCCAGAGACTTTTCTATAAAGACTACTAAATCTTTTACAAACTATTCCCCGTAAGGCACTCGCCCGCCGCTGGAGAGTTAAGAAAACCTTTTGAAGGTTGTATTGCAAATTAAGCATATTACGTTTCAATAAATTCGCATAAAATCTAACATGTTCAACATCAGTATTGTTAAATAATTTCTACATAATTAGTTTCTTTATTTCTGTTTACTTTCCTAATATGAAACTATTGACAGATAACTCCAGGATTTTATCGTATATATAAAAATGAATGTTTGTCTGTATGTCCTTTATAGAATCGTACACATGCATTTGATCATGTGATGATCTTTAGCAAAGTGGTTCTGCATTAGCCCGCGAAGGTTTCTGAGCTGGTAGGACCAAATTACGACAGATGGCGCCGCTGTTTTTCCTTGAAGTTTATTTTAGTTGATGGCGTAGCAACGCGCGCTGGGTACAGCTAGTATTTATATAAAAAATGTAATGCCTACGTCTAGGCACTATTACTTGTCCTTTTAGTAGGACAAGCGGTTAACTGTAGCCTTATATGTTATTCACTTACTACGAGTGGGAACTTTGTTTCTACGTTCCAGGCTTTTAAGGAAATATATGCTTATTGTTATTCTGTGTCCATCTTTAGACACAATTTGATTGGAAGCACTAAAAGTATTAAACATAAAATATCCATATATTCGGATTTTTAGAATAATCGCTAACTATGGCCTCAAGTGCTCTCACTATGAAAGAAGATCCGGTCCAGCAGTGGACCGAAAAAGGACCAAAAAAAATTAAGTTTATCAGCTGTCTGGTCACCATTATTATTGTTAAAAAAATAATGTTATTACTGGATTCAAAATATTTACAATGTACCTCACGTCACTTATACGCGGGCAGCGTGGAGATTTTGTAACAGATAAACACAAATATGCAATCTGTATGTGTTGGGCGTCAGCATTTTTAATCTACGTCACGTTCAGAGCCGAGCGCATACCGCTGATCGCGATACAGTCAATCAACAAACTTTATCGTCTTTCGGCGCATGTACAGTATGCTAAAAGTTTGTTTTACAATTTTATTACTAGCCATCAATATTCGTTCAGTTCGAAATTCCAACGCTCTGTCATAATTATACGTTCCATTCATTGATTTGAATTTGGATAAAACGTAAAGGTCAGGTTAGATTTAATAACCAATATTGAATCTACGGTTATTTGAACTATTATTTATTTATTGCTAATTACAACGATTACACAAACCATTAACACCAATTAACATAGTTTATCACAATTATGCCCTGAATGGCATTGAATGTTTAATTTAATGTATTTGCGCAATACATATTATGAATTTTTGTTTTCTGCATTCCTCTTCGATTCATTCATGCACGCTTACTTCAAAAGGCGACCATTTGTGACGGCTGTCTGTTCGTTTGGTACTTTTTTAAAAAAAAACACAATATACATATTTATTTGCGTGATTTGAAATGTTATACTGTCCCATTATTAACACAGGTAATCTGTCTCACTATGAGACGAGACGCGGTTCAGCAGTAGACCAGTAAAATGGGTAAAAGAAAAGCTCTTGGCTTTACCTACTGGCTGGAAATATTCAGTGTTTGCATTAAAAGTTTCCCTCAGTCGGTTTGCTACGCCGACAAGTCATTTCGTTTGGCGAACGTGCGAACACTACCAATGATTTCAATACTCTTGAAAGGTGCAGACACCCCAGTGATTTTTCGCCGCCTTTTTCGAAGTGTGCATATGGCACTTTATGTATTATGTAAAACATCACATATTCATTGAAAATTTTAGGAACTAAAATTCGTATGCTTAATTGGACGAAAATGAATTAATTTAATAATCATGTAACATATATAAATATACCCATATTTGTACTAAGAAACCATAAAAACAATCGCACATATAGACATATCTACAACGATGTTAAAATAAATGGAATTTTGGTGTGATTATAATGAGTGTGTAGTTCATTGATTGGTTGCGTTTAGAGACGACATGTTAAGCCGTAAACAGACCAGCAATGTAAACATTCGCATTGCAATGCAGCTACATTGTCACAGGCTCGTCTTCTTCTATCGTCACGTATTCTGACCGTCGACTAATTTGATCATACGTGAGAACTCGAGAATGTTTAAATCGTTTCGGTAGTTTTTGCTAATGCTCGCTATGTATAGATACATATAACACTAGCACATCGTTGAGACTGTCAATAATCTTCCTAACGGCGGCCTGTACAGGCCGTTCGCGTGTTTAACGACCCCCGGGAAAATAGATTTACTTTCCCTCTACAACGGTTCGCCTATAAGATTTCGTTACAAAACACACGTCTGTGAATTATGCACCGAAATGCTGCGTTCGGGTTTCGCTAATTACAGAAAAAGCAAACCAAAATTACAGTTTTTTTAGAGGTATTATTGACGATTTAATATCTAATATGGTTTTTCTGATATAATAAGTCGCTTTCATGTCCTGTTTATGCAAAGGTATAAATTAGTCGCCATAAATATATTTTGATAGATAATAATAATAATAGCTCGGAATAAATACGTCATTCCAACTTTATTATCCAGTTTAGAATATTTTTTAAATAAAAACGTGTCAGTTTCATCCAAATTACACGACGTATTATCCACCTTTCTCCACTAAGGGGTCTTAGGTGCACAGTCAGCAAGATATTCGGGTAAATTGACACAGGATCGGCGGCCATATTGTATTTCATGAAAGGAAAAGCTTGTATTTATTTTAATGAGTTCGGGTCGGAAAAAGCAATTATGATACCGCAACATAGAATAATATGTTACACTAGCTTTTGCCCGCGGCTTCGCGCGCGTTTAATTCGGAGTAAAAGAATTCCTCTTTCCTTATACCGTGAAATTTCCTGCTATCCTTGGAATATCTAAATTCATATACTACATTTTTACTTATTGCCATTATTAAATTCTGAATAGCAACGCGTGCGAAGTCACGCGCAAACGCTAGTATATCCTATAGCCTTCCTCGACAAAGGAGCTATCTAACACTGAAAGAATTTTTCAAATCGGACCAATGTTTCCCGAGATTAGCGCGTACAAACAATCAAACAAACTCTTCAGCTTTATATATTAGTATAGATACATACGTTCAGAAACTTCAAGCGACTCTTTGTTTCGAAATTGACATCCATAATTTCGACTGTTTGAAAAATTTTGTCAGTTAAATAGTAAAAGAATTTTATTCCTTGATTTATTATTTCATTGTTACGAATTATTTTATTTTCGCATGTTTTTTAAAGCTGCCATTGAGTGTGACATAACAACGTTTCGCTTTTTGCTGTATACATATTATCTGTGATTTTTTCACTTTTGTCGTAAATTTTTTATCTGTATGTTTCATCACATTAGTTGTACACGTACGGCGGCGGCGTGTTGAAAATGGAATAACTCCCCGCGCGCGTAAACACGCTTGCTTGTCAAAAAGTGTTTTTCCATTTGAATTTAGAATAATTGAAATTGTTCGGCGCGGAGGGATCGTCAAATGCACGTTTAAAAATGGATGCCGGGTATTTAATCTGTTCCGTAGGTACAGATGATAAATAACGAAAAACTTTTTGATCCAATTCGGAAATTCAATTTTTGTTTAGGAAAATGGTACGTTATTAATCGGTTTTTTTTTATTTATGCTGTCATACCAAAATATTTAGGGGAGCATTATTAAAAAATTATAACGGATGTACGCAATACATTTCAATGCTAAAATTGAAATAAAGTCGGTATCAATAACTAAAACTGACTTGTATTACATACTCGGCTTTAATCAGAATTTACTCTAAGTTGTTAGTAATAATAGTGTTTCCAAACGAAAGTCAAATTGGCTGAAGAATGAGAAACTCAAATATATCTCGGACAATCTCAATATGTTTGTACATTTCGTAAATCGGATTGACCTCGATAGACGTGCGATAACGACTCAAATTGGTCAGTCACGAAACTTATATAAGATTTAAAGTATGTTAATAACTGTAGATTTGGATATACACTTAGATCATATTACTCGTAATACGAAAGAAGACGTCGCTTAGTGTTTTGTGAATGAGTTTCTCGCACGGGCGCGGGCGGTCTGGATTCGAATCCTGGCATGCACCTATAAAATACGCGTGACAGACTATGGCGTTAAAAGCCCATGTTAAGAGTCCCGTATTCAGCAATGGAAAATAAAAATAGTAGTAAGTTAATAATTATATAATTATTTTTCTAGTGTTGTTATAATTGGGATACACCAGTATATTGTATATAATTTATGCGCATCATTAAATTAATCTTCACAATTACGTTCTACGCTTGTCTAAAGTTAGTCCACGTTAGTGCATTAACCTGTTCTTAACCGAGGTCCTTAAATAAAACACTATGATTCGACGTCGAGGAAACACTTCAAAAACCACGCCATTGTAAAATGATCTTTACAACCATACGTTACAGTATCTTATGCTATTTGCCCAATTATTGCGAATATCCTTTCCCGCCTATTCTGGGACCGCAACTAAGATTGACATCAAAGGACTTTGAGCTTTAACTTTATATAATGAAGTTTGAAATCGCATTATAGGTGATTTGAACAGAGAACACACGACATCCACTACATCAAAATCGAGTGTTCCATTTTCAAATTAATTCGGGACCGTTTTCTAATTGGCGCGACGTGACTCCGTTGTTCGGGTCTAATCATCGTATGTTTGAATTTCGAATCGGATTTAACCTATGTTCTGTTATCTTTTGTCTATGCTTAACAGGCCCATTACGTTTGTGGTTAAATTAGCGAATGAGAAAGATAGCAAGGAATCAGTTGAACCTTCAGTATCATTAGTTTGAAGAGGATTACTTGGAAGGTAGCTGGTTGAAAGCACATAATACACTGCTGATTAGCGGTTAATATTCAAATATAATCTATAATAATCCGTCTATGTCGCTGTTAGTTGCTTGGCGACAAAAATATAATTCACATTTAATAAATGTGATCCCTATATCAGAAACATTTTTTCGAAAATTCAAGATTTCGTAAAATTGACGCAAATGTCATCAAAATAACATCACATTATACAAAGCGGCTAAAGTACCAACTGGATAAAGACCAAAAGTTTATATCCTTCTTTATGGTGCCCGGAAGCGATATAAATCTATTCGTTTATGGGCGGAAATGACGTAACTCACGAAATATAGCGTTGATAACAAAGCTAAATTATGAACTAGTGTAAAGCTGTTTTAATAACTATTTTTATAAACTTCGATACAACATTAGGATATAATAATATAAAGATACAAAAAACACAAAAGAGGAAATAAAAATAGAACGAATGATTCAAAACTAAAACGTAGTACTTGACTTTAATCGATGAAGCTTCAAATGTCCGCCATTTTGATTTTGTAGCTCGACATCAATGGATTTTATCGCCTTGTTCGCAGATTGCGTGCATCTCCAGCTGTATAAGGACCTGAAGGAGAGGCAGAAGAACGGGCAGACGAAGGCGTCGCTGTCGCTCCAGCAGTACCTGGGCTTCGAGTCGGGTTTCACCCTGGACAAGGAGTCCAACACCCTGGCCATCTTGTGCGAAGACGTGGTACCGGTACTAGCGTTCGACACCCGGGAGGCCCTCATCCAGTGGAGAGTTAAGGTGTGGTATGAATGTCTAAGGGCACTTTCACACAGAGACTGTTATGGAGACCAGACGGATGTATGGTTTTTGCTTTCCAGTCATTCCATTTATATTCGCTTTGGATGCACGGAGCCAATAATAGACATCTCTGACCAAAAATGGATGAGGCGTGGACCCAAATATGATGGGATAATCACATCGTATATTAATAAATAATCATCCGATTAAAAAAAAATACCAATACCTACTTATCAACATTTTAAACAGTTTCGGTTAATATTAAATTAATATAATTCAAAACAATTCAATTTTTTTTACATAAATTAGTGATTAAAATACTATTGTAACTATGTTTTTGTATAAATAAA
>DWQT01004920.1:0-10767 GCA_018244895.1 Myscelus amystis hages
ATTTAACGTGTATATAAGGATAGGCTATGTATTATACTTAATTATAATGAGACGAATCAAAAATTAGTAATGGATGCCTTTTCCTAATCATGACCTAAAACATTTCCTTTAACCAACTCTCAAGTTATTCATGATACTTTTATTTCTCTGTTTTTGACTGGTTTTTCGTCCACAATTGTGTGTTTGCAATTTAGCAACAAAAAAAAGCGTATAATTGGCCATTAATAATAAAAATATCCATATTTCTGACATCATCTGATCATAGTGCGGCCTATGCATACATATATGACTAAATTTTTTTACCTTAGGCTCTTGGTACACAATACTACCCAAATCTCTCATACGTAGCGACTTTTACCGCAACAAAAATCCACAGAGCGTCATGCACAGCAATCCTTCGTCGACATTTTTCTTTTGTTTCTCTGTTGCCAGTCCTTACCAGATTAACATGATCGCTGATACAAAATTCACTCGGATTTTCAAGATGGCGGAAGAGTGTGAATGTCAAATTGTCAATTAGGTTCCTGGAGTGAAGGGACATCCTTGATTGTATAATTATAAACTGAAAGGATATTCTAAAAAGGATAAACAAGAAAAAGCCTATATAGCAGTACGAAGACACGATAACTATAATATATAGTACATTAAATTTCTTTAAATGTCTTTCGTCTTAAATTTGCCAGTGATTTCGCAGCTATTTTTTTTATTTTGCTCCAACATGGTCTACGTTTTTGCGCGTGGATAACAATAATAACTGGCCCAGTACCACACACGGCGGTTATTACAAAGGGCAACTAAACTCCCGTGTTTTAGTAACAGGTCAGCTAGTAAACATACATGTATACATACTACGTAACACTGTCAGCATGTAGAATATACATTAGTTTATATTTCATCTACACGCAGAACAAAACAAATGGAAATCGAAACGGCGATTCCCGGTTTAACAGCCAATATTGCTAACCACTAGAAAAGGCGGCCAGTTAAATGGAATGGATGAAACTACGTAGTATTTTCCAACACATTTTGGGATAAAAATGTTAATTTCACATTTGTGACATTGAATATGAAAACTGCTAGCTTGCGACAACATTGTCGTTTTGCACGACACCAGTTGATAGTATCAGAGATTTTCGTAGCGTTATGTAGCAACGTCCTTAGCCGGCTGGCTATCTATGTGCATCAGATACGTGCGTTTTTCTAACTGACTATTTTTATGTTGCTCGTACATCTGATACGGTAGTTTAAAGGCTAAAACAACTTAGTAGCTTGAGAAACCTGTATACAGGACAGCAATGGCGTTTTGATGGAGTGCACCACCCACAAAGGCCTCTATTTTTCCACTAAATCATATCTCCGCCACAACAGAGAAGCGTGGTGGAATATGCCCTCGGCCGTAATAAATGTTATACTCGTATAGGTATGTTTTATTATCGTGTCCCTGCCGGAATTCAGCTTGTAAAGTTTTATTCGTTCGTAATTTAAATTGTTTCTCTTCGACAGTGAACTTGATAGGACCGATATTCCAATAAAAATGGTTAGTTCAAACGCAATATTGACTAAGCTGATCCTACTTAGATGTAGCCTTATTTTTGTTTTTAAGTACTAATATAATATTTTCGTTGCCGCTATCCGAAGCTTGTTATTTGACTAATATAAATTTTTTTCAAGCCCTTTTAATAGTCCACTGTTGGACCGAACCTCCTATGACAGTGAGAGTTTTAGGCCATTTTCTACCACGTTTGCGAAATGCGGATTGGTCGAATATATTTATATATACGAGTACCTCAGAAACATATTATATTTAATAACATACTCTAAGGTGTTTAGTTTTCCACACATTGTTCTTTTTCACCGTTATAACAAGTGATGTTTAAATTTTTTGTTATAAAACGCACGCAAAAATTCAGAGGTGCATGACAGGATCGAACCCGGGAAATCCACGCGAAGTCGGGTAGTGTAATAGCCTATTTAAGATATCCTTCGATAATTGTACGAATCAATGATATACCTATTGGACAAAGTAAGCAATGTTACCGCTATTTAAAAATAATCTGTATGTCAAATAAATAACGATCATAGACAAAGTAATTTTTCATTGAATACCGTTACAGACTCGAATTGATTTGACGGCAATGTTTAATTAATAAAAGTGTTAATTGAAAAATATTTTGATTAGTGCTTCAGACATCGGACGTATTTAAGTTGTAAATGTATTGTAGATCATCTGTCAGTGGTAGTAATATTTTTTTCATTATTATAATAAGCTTATTGTCAATGAATTGTACATATGTATAATAATTTAGCATCTTACAAACCAATGAGAATTTTACTCGCGCGCCTTCTCGTGTTAACAGTTTCTAACATATTAAATGTATGTGTGTCCCTCACAAAAGGTAAAGTTCAAAAACCGGTTTTCATACGCGTTCCGAATGCGGTGTACACGTGCATTGAAATTGAGTGATTTACGATTAAGCCCACGACTGCATTTAGCTTTCAAGTTGAGAAAAATATGCAACTAAAATTTAGATATTATAGAGCCGGCAGACGTTGCTTTGCCATATAAGTTATTACCATAGAAATGTTATAGTAATTACAAGTGAAAAGCAAGACATATACATATGCTGTCGCGGATTTTTGTTTTAGAATTATTAAAGGTTAACAATTTAGTAGTATATGATTTTTACGGAATTCTCATCGTGTGCGCAGCGTAGGTACGCAAAGAGAGCTCTCAAAAATAATATATTTTCCCGTTTTTGTAACATTTTTCATTACTGCTCCACTCCTATTAGCCATAGCGTCATGTTATATAGCCTATAGCCTTCTTCAATAAATAGACTACTCAACACAAAATATTTTTTCAATTCGATCCAGTATTTCCTGAGCTCAGCGCATTAAATCAAACAAACAAACTCTTCAGCTTCATAACATTAGTACATGTACATTTTCAAATTAGGCTGTGACTCTCTTTACGTCGTTTTTATTTTATCAAACATCGGTTGCATGGGATATGTATTTAAGTGTCACAATAGTATACTGATCGTCAGTAAAAAGCTATTAGGTACACGGGCGATTACCTATCAATTGTCATAGATAAACGGTGATAGATTACGCTACGTTTACGGAAATATACAAAAAAACATTGTATAACGTTTAAGTACACGATACCTTTACATTGTAAATATTTATACAAATCATAAGTGGTGTTTACAAATTGATTGTACGTTTATGATAATAAATATAATATAACAGATATATTTATAAAGGGTGCCCAATTCTGAAACACGCGAATGTGTTTTTATCTATACTAATATTATGAAAAGATAAAGTTTGTATGTAGGAGGTAATCTTCGAAAGTAATCATTCGATTTAAAAAAAATGTTTTCGAATACAATGCTATCATTGACTTATATTTTGTCACATTCTTAGTATTTTTTTTTGTGGTTGGGGTAAATATCTATGTATAATACGTAAAGGTCATTAAACTAATTTATGCTAAATATCTATTATGAATAAGCGGAATATTCTCATAGGTATGTTTGTCGTGTGGGAATACATGTTGTGGATGTAACTATGTATTTATGATTCAACGTAAGAATGAATAGACATTTTCAAGGGAGGTGAGTTACATTTACGCATTTTATTCTTCGCCCCGCGAGATTAGTCAACCGTGAACCAACGAATAAGAAAAAACTACATGCGAATATTTCTTAAGAAAAATAATATTCTAATCTATTACTATTATATTACTCAACACTGAACTTGATAAGATAATTGCTATATAACGTAAGAACACGATGTGGTTGAATAATATGTAATCTTAGAGGATTGTTTTTTTCTTATCACCCAAACATTATTTTATTATACTACAGAACAGACTTAATAGCAAGAATATAACCGAAATGTACAATTTGTATAGTGTACTACTAGCTTTTGACCGAGGCTTCGCTTGCGCAAAAATCGAATTCTCAAATCAATATACACATTAATTGTTTTTCATAACAAAGCGGCGGAATTTCCAAAATTCCTTTCTACTGGCGCTATACAAAAACGCAAATTTGCGGGATTCTAGGTTTGACGTTTGGGTCTGTCAGACAGTCTTCCCCTTTCATGCGTATAAATAGAATATATTTTATATATTTATAGAGTTAGCGTCTTTTAAAAATCATAATTTTCTTATATTATTTTCCTATAATGAAACAAGTTTATATACGAGCCAATTAATATTATTGTTGACATCCACATTGATACTGCCATATCTATAACAGCTTTGTTAACAGTCTGTTGCAGATATCCATTCGCCGAACCGGCCACTTGTACAAGCCTGTTCTTTTCGTATGACAATAACATTAGAATATTCTCCAAATCCAAACCTGTTCTATTAGCGAGAGCTAGTGTCTCATATTAATACTCAAAATGTAACGTTTATAGAACTGCATAGATGTTATAATTAACTATTTCCTATATCGACGTTGACGTCAAAATATGAATCAGAAGAGCGTTCGCATTAGGCAATAATACGCTGGAGTAGCGAAATCTGATCGATGCATTATATTTCAGCTATTGTGTAAGTATCCACCTACAAACGTGTTGTTATGGAAAATAATGCCAACAACATCGAATATATAATATAGCATTAAATCGTTCAAATTGTTTGACGTTTCAATTTTATTTTATGCGAATTAACATTTAAATGGGAATTAAATAGCTATTGATATTTTAAGTTTACTTAAATGGGGTACTCACTTTTTTTTGTAATTCCTTCGGTAACTGTCATAGTGATGTCTTTAAACTCGATGTCCACCGACCGCGGTTGGGGCATATTAATCTGGAGCGTCCTGCACTCATTATGCTCTTTTCTGGCAACTTTCTGCCCCAAACCTTGCAATATTGCTAAAGCGTTAGCCATTTTAATCTCTCAATAAAACTCGTATATACCCAAACGATCGCCCACTACCATCGTCGGCGACCTAATATTAAGAAACCACTAATTATTTTTCCAATTGACAGCACAATTTTTTTTTATTATCGTAGCTATTATAATAAAAAACTCGAATTGTGAGATAAATTTGTTAATGCGACACGAAATCTTTTTAAATTTACGACTATTGTTTATTTATGATAAAAAAAAATTACAATTGATATTCGTATAAAATTCAAATATTGAATGCGGACTCGCGTCAGTTAGCGCCTGCAACTGTTGTGTACGTGACAGGGCGACGTCTACCGCGGACTAACCGAGTTCGAGCCGGCGCGGCGTGAAATTATCAACGCGTGCCACAAACACGCAATGTTTTTCAGGCTTATCCGACTGTTTACGTAAGATTGTATGCAAATATAAATGGATAAAATACATGAATCATATTATGATTTTGCACACTGATGGAGCAATGTAACGCGCGGTTTGACCAGTTTCGTTGTTAGGGCAAAAACTAGCTGAAGATCGTACCAGTCTGGGTCAGTTGAGATACTGAGAATGAGAGTGAGATCTTCTAGTAATACATTTAATTTCATTATGTTATAAATCAATACCACAAAAATAAATTATAAACTACAAATAAAATATTTATATGAATGAAATGTAACTGGGAGTTACTTTTTGACTGGCCCACGGTATATTTTTTTAATCTACAAAAAAATATATTTTAACAAAAACCGCATACAAAAATTTGACAGTCATCGTTTGTAGGTGAGACACATTTAAAATGTATTAGTATTAACGACCGCGCTAAAGACATTAATATCGATAAATTATGTTCTCATGCAAAATATTAATTTTGCAAACGAAATTTTTTATACATTCCAAATAAAGGTAACGCCATCTGTAGCACCAATTTGATTAAAAAGTGCTTTCCCGCGCAAATTGTGTTTTTTTCTAAGCAGCCTAAGTATATCAGTTTCCAGCCCTTCAACTATCTGCATACTGAATCATATTGCTCCGTTGCTCCGTATTTACATGAGAGGAGGACAAACAGACAATGAAAAAGTTTCGCTATTATTGTTACTATGATTTTTTTTTTTTATTGTATGGAAGTAGAAGACGAGCATGCAGTCCACCTGATGGTAAGTGGCTTTTGTCGCCCATGGACATTTGTAATCGACCCCAGATAAAATTAGATTCCTATCTCAGGCCGACCACAGATGCGCATCTACCCCTGAGGACTAAGTTGGAATGCCTCGAAAAAGGATATCTCCCTTACCACACTCTTCAAACCAGAACACAGCAGCGCTTAACACTGCTGTTATAAGGCAGAAATAGGTGTGACGGTGGTGCCGCCGGAGTCGAACCACAGAGGGTTCTACCACCATAATTACATCTTAAACAAACTATCTTTACAGAAACTAATATATAACAGTTATCTCACCCAACATCAGTTGATGGCTTCCTCTTGAGCTTGACAGCGGTGGGGACAGCTGGGGCCACTTCTGGAGAGTTCGTATTGCGAGTGTAATGCTCGAGGATGCGGCTCGCGGCTGTAACGGTCAAAACACATAAATACTAAGGACAGGTAGGTATTGGCTGAGACAACAGTATCATTGCCAATGATGATTTTAAGCTGATTATCTAATTTTGCTTTGAAAGCATTTTCTGTAGTGCATTTAAAACAGCCGCCTTTTGCAGTCCGGCACCGATCTATATATATAAACATATACCCCACAATGTTGCTTCCCTATGTAAATTATAATGAATACCCCTGCAACCTCCCTTACAAGTGAAATTACGTAAAATTCGTTCTTACCTAACGTCTACTATATATTTAGTCTACTATATACCTATATATATATATAGGAGATTTACAGCGATATATTGACTCATCACCATATCTCTGGCATATTCCTTTCGGCGAGTAGATGTTAGCTAAGAACGAATTTTACGTAATTTCACTTGTAAGGGAGGTTGCGGGGGTATTCATTATAATTTACATAGCGAAGCAACGTTGTGGGGTCAGCTAGTATTTAATACATGCAACATTTGTGATATGACTATTATTAAGCAGTAGTACGAGTATTAAGTAATGACTCTATTCTATATTTCATTAGTTTTTGCTGTCATCATCCATCAGCTTTTAGAAGTCCATTGCTGGATGTAGGTCTCCCCTAATCGGCGTCACTCCGTCCGGTCCAGAGCCTCCAGAATCCAGTGGTACCCCATTGTTTTCTTCGGGTCATATGATTATGCAAATGTACATGGGTAATCTGTCTCGCTATGAGAGGAGCTGCGGTCCAGCAGAGGACCACTAAAAGGGTTGACACAAAAATGTGGGTAATTTCTTACTGGAAGTCAGCTGTGCGACCGTGGTGCGGCCGGTCACCGCAGCCACCGGCACCTTATTACTGGTGGTGCTCAGCACTTTGTCCCTCGCTACACTCTCGTGCACCTGTTTGGCGTGTCTGGAAACAAACATGAACAAAGATGAAAATAAGGAAAACATTCCAGTGTTTATATAAGTATTGTCATGGATTCGGTCATCAATTGCACGGAACAACATTGTGTTGCATATAAAATGTTTATTGGTAATAGCGATAATATTTTGGGATGTCTTCGCACTCAGCCGTCTGATAATTAAATAGCCTCTGTATATAAATTATATAATAATATTGTAAATGAATATATATACTTTTACAATGACACATAGAAAAATACTACTGCCACTCACTATTTAATCTTGTGTGTAATCAAACCGAGTATCAATCAATTAAGGCATTATCCAGCAAACAAAAATGGCAGTCTATAAAATTGAAACGTAAACTTACCGCAATATAGCAATAACATCGCCCATCCTGACGATGCCCATGTCCCTTAAATACTCCTTATTTAGATCCAGTAACATGTCACTCTGTATTCTGTTCTCAGAAAATGTCAGAGCATATGTGGCCGATACATCTGGCGGAATGCCTGCCGCTGTGAAAAAACTCACCCACATACCTGGAATGAGGACACAATTTAATATTCAAATCTATTTGTTCTTTTAACATTTATAGTAAATAGCAATCTCAATGCTCAGCGTACCTGAAATGGGCTGAATGATAGAATATACGTCTGCCTGCCCTTAGAAAAACGATATTGCATGAATTTTGGCCTACAAAGATGGAAATTCTACAACTTAAGGAGTATCATTTCTATTAATGGTATATATTGGATGGATTCGATGTAAAAATATGAAAGAATGGTAGAAGAAGAGAAGATACAACTTCAACTACAATCGATCAACTCATCTTTACGTGTAGTCTTGAGGGATTTGAGTTTTACACAAAATGCAAAAGGTATTTGTTTATTATTGAAGTACTCTGTACGACAGAAGACATTACAAGCGTTTGAGTCTACATTATATTTTGCATTTAAATCCGCGAGTATACACGATAAAACCACCATGATAAAATATAACATGTTTAAAAATAAATTAAGAGAGGTACACAACCCAAATACCCATAGCTTGTGCAAGGTTTGGACAGATGGATCCTATTTCGGTAAATAAACAAAATATATCGAATTCAAAGCCGTACCAGTGAGATTTGTATCCATTTTATTTGTTGTAGAATTCATATTTGCCGAGCAATTTTTAAACAGAGTCTTCGAATTCCCAAATTACAACCATCCCTCATATAACACGAACATGTATTCTTGTTTCTGTAACTCAAAAAACAGATTATTTAATACATATAACTTTTTTTCTACTCAACGTCAAATATTGCCATACTAATAATATATAACTAACGCCAAAAACATAGTGCTAATTTTAATTAAAGCAAGCTATAGCTGACGTAATTAATTATGAAGAAGGGCATAATTTCAAATTCATAAACCATGTTGTAGAATCTTCACGTAAAATCAACTTATTTTGTTATAATATTCTCAGCCAAAATCAACTAGCAACATCCAGCTGTCAAATTTAAATTTCATTTTCTATTTATATCAAATCGAGACATCGTATCCAGATTTTAGCTGCGAACTGCAAATAGAGTTGTTTGTAAGGCTTCAGTTTTGTTAATTTTTTTTTTTGTAGCTTAAACAAATGTTTAGAAGTATTTCTATTCTTAGAAACAATATCAACCAACTACGGAGGTTTGATAGTGCATGCAACGGTAATGCTTGTCTATTACTTGCAAAGGATGTTGTCGTAATTGATTTAACCTCTTAGGTTACCGGATGCCGGGACTTCCAATAACATTTTGTCGTTGTTAACTGCTATTGTAGTTAGTTCATTTATCGTTTGCAGGTCGGAGTATCATATCGAACATCAGGAAAATGTCGATAGATATAACGGAAGTACCCACGGTGGATATTGATCCTTCAGGGGTGTTCAAGTACGTTCTATTGAAAGTGTTTGAAAGTGAACAAACCTCACCGGAACCGCTAAAAATTCTAGTAAGAGGCTACCAGAGGAGTAACTATCATTCGGATATTTTTGAAGAGGTAAGCCAGACCACATGTAATTTGTTATTATTAACGGACAATTGCGACCACCACATGTCATATCAAAGTAAAGCGAATATCTGAAGCTCTGCCCAATATCAATTGTTGACATATCGCTACTGAATATCTGTGAGCCTGCCGCATTATTCAGAAATAATATAGAATATTGCTAGGTCATGCAAAGATATTTACATCGCATCCATTCAATCGACACCTGAATGCTAAAATTGAATACAACTTAGGAGGTTTTTTTATGACTATTTAGGATTCCTGGTTTCTTTTTTACATCACAGAACCTAGTCAAATGTATTTATAATTATTGTAGACTTAAGCTTTTGTCTAGTTTCATTATAAGATTTGATAAATATGAAATAGAATTAATACATCATCTTTGTTCCATATGTCTTAAGGTGCAAGAGCGGCTGCATCCATTGGACCTGGAACCCTTTGGCGGTGGAAGAATATCTCATGACCCTGACAACAAAAAGATTCATATCTATGGGTACTCCCAGGGTTATGGGAAAGCTGATCACGAGATCACCGCTGGACTGGTGAAGGAAGCTTACCCCGATTATGTAGTCTCCATAAGTGATGAGGGCTATTAAATATCCTATATATCACTTATTATAATATTAAGTATACTATAGTAAATGTAAAGCCACATACAAACTTTATCGAGTGGGTTTCTTAAGTGAAATCGCAAGTCTGTATGTTGCTTAATAAATTTGATTGTGTAATGCTTGTGTGTTTAACATTCATATGTTATATATTATTAATAGATTTTTATGCGTAAGATAAGAAAATGTACCTCTGCAACATGAACTGAATGTGACATTCAAAAGTATTGTGAGATGAAATAGAATGTCTCCATTTAATAACTGTTGCAGAAAGCATTTATTAAAAACAATAGTCCATGTTTCTACAAAATTGTATATGAAGTTAAAACATCTTTGGTTGTTACGTAAATTATTTTATATCTTATAGCTGTATATAAAGATTTTGAAGAAAATCGTGTTTTTTTTGCCATCAATCGTTCTATTCCCTTTCAAAAATACACAACATGAATTCTGTGAGATTATTATTAAAACATTCCTACCACACAATAAGGAAATTACCAATTATCTGTAATTTCCTACAGACTGTTTGATATTGCAATTGGTACGTGGGCAGCAAAGCATATAAGCAGTATTGACTAAATTTGTATAGAAATAAACTGAAACACTAAAAAAATAACTACGTTATGAAAAACCGACTTCGAAACTAAAAAGTAAAAAATAATAAAGATTTTGAATACGAGCACCAACTTCAAACCCATTAGTAAATAGCACATATAAATAATAGGTAGTATACAA
>DWQT01004921.1:0-10765 GCA_018244895.1 Myscelus amystis hages
AAGAGCATCTAACCGTTAAAAAACACATGTGCCCCAAATTCTCCCCTCCAAAAGCTTGCGGGTGTCGCTTAGCAAACATTTGCCCAAGCCAAACAAAAAATGGGGGGTGCAAACCAAGGAACCTGTAGTACATTATCATCGGGAACATCAGGATTATGTAAGTCGACTATGAAGGTAAACGTCGGTGTGTCATTTATAATCTAATGAAAAAATAATATTAATATGGAAGTAGCTATCAAAACACAGGATCACCTAAGCAATTATCAGGTAATCACAATTGTTGACATTTCGTTATCTGAGCCGTGGAGGCTTTCAAATTATGTGACATGAAGGACAACTGCAATGATGTTTTACTTTTTTTTATAATGAGGTACAACAGTAATACACTTGTAAATTATGCGTAAACGACTTTTGATATACTCGTATGTACATACCTCCACTTGTCATATTACCTACTCTGGACGGCAACAAGTAGTACTGGGATGAAAAAATTATAACATTACAGTGGGACTACATTTGTTAGACATTACGAGATACATAGTAAATAGGAAGTATTAAATATGTGAATGAATCGAATTTAGGAATTTTAAATTTGAACGGATTCTTTTTCAGCGAAAGAAAATCTCGTCACGTCTCGTCTAAAGCCAAAAACGACAAGAAGAACAACGTTGACAACAAAAAAAAAACCATCCAATACCTGAACAAAAATCATTCCGAGAAGAATGTTCAGTGTAATCAAAGATAATGCGGCAATACAAAAAAATTTTGATTCCGCCTAAATGATTATTCGCCGCTTTGTCTTGACAGACAATGTCGTACTTAACTGACCCAATTTCAAAGGTTGCATCTTGTCCTAATTCCAGAGTGGCCTAAAATCTGAGTTTGGCTGGACGGTATACATTTCATATTATCTATATTATGTTATGAGTAGAGTGATTTACGAGTTCAATTAGTTCATATCTTGTGGACATACTCGTAGAAAGGTACGTGTGTTATCTATTATTGACGATAAATGTAAGCATGTCTTTAATTTAATACGCAATGAAATTATATGGTATTGATTTCGTTACGTTTTTGTCAATCTATATGGATATATTAATAAATATATTATAGAATTAAATATTATCTTCTTACATAACCTTCCTATGAAGTATTGGTGACAACTTCTAGTATACAAATTCAAATTATTTTATACATAAACGGTTATACACATAAAACAGTAGTCACTGCGGTCGTTGCCGCCCTTGGACATACCTATTCAACCTCATGTAGGTAAATAGAATACTAAAGTGATCTGACATTCTGATACTAATGTATTAGTGAAATTAGTACTAAATGTTAATAACACTGCCAGGATAACAAACATTGATTGAACATTGATACAAATTGTTCTTATTAGTTTATACACCCCTAGATGGGGTAGGCCAAGAAATAGAAGCAGATCTTATAATTATATAAACAGGAACTAATCATATGAAAGTTGAAGGCCTTTGACTCTCTTCGCCCTTTTCGTCTATCGATATATTATGTCCAAATTGTAGATACACAATAAGTACGAACACTTAACAGAATTTGTGAAACGTTTTTTTTCTCTATCCCTAACACGAAACGATTGGTCTGATCTAATCATAATTAGATTTTTTTTTTGAGGCCACAAGCAATTTGAATTTGCAATTTATGATACATTGGTTGAAGTTTTTGCACTTCGAAATAAGTGCTAGCGTATTTGAAAATATAATTATATGCTATGAGCACATTTTTTCATCAATGTGATTACACGTAGGTACACAAATGAAGTAAAATCACCGCCTAATTAAGCAATATCGACTTAGGTCTGCGGCAAAGTCTCAAACGTGTAAATATACGGCTATATTTGAATTTCTATCATCATAACACTAGTAGTTGCTGTTATAAGTCGTTAGACGAAAGATTTTTGTTTGTTTGATTTTTGTTGAAATTCATAGGAATATTTCGGAATGTGCTTGAACTTATTACAGATTTCGCAAAGTAGGTGCTTACTATTTAGTGACGAAATAAAATATCGTGTAAGACATTTGGAATATTTGAATTTGAATAAAAGCAATTGTCAATCTATATCATTTATATATTCGAGTCAAGCGTTATATAGTTCCATGAATAGAGATTCGCTGTATCTGCATAGAATACAAACCGTAGGTTTACGATTTAATATTTATCTTGCAGAATCACGAAAATTTAGCGTTAACGCGCCGAAACGTTCCACTTTCGTTGTGGAACAGCAGAATTATTTTCTTAACAGATGATTGAACACCTACGTGGATTTCACGTTAAAATGGCACGCGAAAAGAAGCCTTACAATCTACCACTCACCAGACTTAGGGGCATGGGCGCGGCGCGGCGCTCACGAGCGCACTCCTTTAACTAAATGAATCCGTGACGAAATAGCGCTTGTATTATCTCCATTTCCTCAAAATCGCCATACATTTAGCTACAGGCGAGTTACAAGGGCGGTTGCCCGCCGCCGCGGCCAATGTTGTTAGGTGCAGATCAATCGCTATCCCTTCTTGGTTATATGAATGAAACCTACACACTTTGGGTCTTAACAATATCCCTTTTTAGCCTGGAGCCGTTTGAATCGAAAGGCTTCAGGATCCTAATTGATTCAAAGTGTCACAAGTGTCCCGGTCAGCCCAGGGGATTTGGCACAACGGTTACTAAGTTCACGAGAGGGCGGAGGATTACTTGTAAGGTCTGAGCCTGACGTGTCAGTGTCGTATGTCGGACGAGCGGCAGACGGCGGCGGTGGAAGGTCGGGGAAGCCGGGAGCGCGGCTCTGTGCGAGCCCGGGCTCCGCTGACGTCAGCGACGGCTCGGCGCCGCGCGGGCCTACTCACCACCGTCGCCGACCAATTATTATTTTATATACACGAACGGGAACGCCGTTAAACAAAAGGCGACGTCGGTGGTGCGGGCGCGGGCGGAAAGCGCTCGCCGCAGGAGCGACGCGCAGCGCCATCTAGCGGGCCACGCGGCGGCTGCTGGTGCCTACTCCTTTCGGTCTGCGGACGATCGAATCAAGACGATACCTCTGCGCCGACCGACCCTCACTGACGTCGAAAACACTGTCACTGATACGAGGAGATAGCGGGTTTCGGGAGCGCTACGAGCGACGTCCGAACTCAAATTGCGTGCACATATCGTACCGTGGTCAGAGCGTGGCTGCGTGTGGTGGTGGCGTTCGGATGGGCCATGCTGTCAGGCGGCGCGGGAGAGGCGCGGGCCGGGCATGGCGGGCTCCTGCTCGACACTGCGGTGCGGCCGGTGCGGGCGTCCGCGGCGCGCGCTGCACGCCACTGGCCCGCGCACCGCCCGCGCCCGCCGCGCCGCTTGCGCGCGCACGCCCGCACTCGCGACCACGGCCGCACCGCGCCTTCAGACTTCTGTCTTCGGCCTGCAGCGGCGTGCACCACCACCAGCCCGCCCACGCACCACAACAAACGTGGCCTATCGATTGTCCACTTCGCACGATTCTTCACTCTCATTAATATCGGAACAAGGCAATTCGATGGACATTTCAGTAATAAACAATTACTCCTGACAAATTTGGAAAACTTTTTCTGTATGAGTGATGTTGTCTTTAAAAACGAAGTGTGATCTAATTCGAAGTGTTACTTTATTATAGTTATTAAAAATTATCACTGTAGTGCAATTGATACAGATCTGCGACCAACGGAATTAACGGATAATCTTTACGCGACCTAAATTACAATGTGTACCTACATGTTATTCGTATTCTATGATTAATAGATAATTACATATATAGTATATACGTACCGTCAACAAATAACCGGGATATTAAATAAAACAGCCAACCGAAACCTACATACTCACATTGCTGCCGCTATCAATCGAGACTTACCAACCTAAAAGACCGCTTGGCGACGGCCCAATCTCTTAATACACTTTTGACGAATTCGGCATTCTATTGAAAACATGTCCATTTAGCACACTTAGACGTCACAAACATAATTTGGACGCAGAAGAATGGTAATTTACTACCCATCACAATATTAAGTTGTAAATTAAACCATGTTCTTTATAAAATAATGTTTGTAACCCACTTATGTGCAGCCACTACAGAAGTTCAAGAGTCTTTCAAAACATACGAACATTTCTAACATCTTGCTCAGTAATTTATAAAGCAAAATAATTATATAATACAGTAAATATGCCATACATTTACCTATATATTATACGTTTGTATGTATATTACATATAATACTTTAATATTATTAAATTAACACTTCATACGTTAAGTAAGTGATGGATGATATACATTATATTTCCAGTACATTAAATGGTGTTTTCATCGCTTGTAGTTAATAGTGAAATCGGTCTGTAGCTGCTAGCCATTGAGGCTACTATTCAAGCGAGAGTTAATCTCATCCAACAAACAGGGGATATCTATGTCTAACGACTTACGGTTCAAAATAGCTTAAACTCATTGCCTTGAGTTACTAAACTGTAGTTTTAAACCGTTATATATTCTTACTCCGAATAGATTTCTATGATAACAGTTTTTAGAGACCATAATGTATGAAGTACCTATTACATATTATGACCTACTGATTATTAACAAGGTGTAAAATATAAATATTTATCGTGCTCTAACTGAAGTATAGGTATGCATACTTGCACATAATCCAAAATCAATTTGTTCTATTTTTGAAAAAACAAACATTTTTTATCTATGGTTGCTAAAAAAATTCCGGACAGCAATGATTAATTACCACGTGACGTCACAATTCCACAAACAATCGCTGTGTAACGAAGCATTCTGTCATGTGAATATTCTTTACATATTTCAAATTATATCAGGTCTAATTAAAATTAAAAACATAAAGTAACTCGTTCCAATAAATCAGTTTTTTATTTTCTTCGAACTAAAATCATCTTCAGTAATTTACTTCATTGTTTTCTTCATTTAATAGTTAATTAGTTGGTTTGTTATAGTATTGGTGTGTAGTCAATGCGCATGAGCCAATTGAATTACAAGCCAATTGCATTAATCGGTCTATAACGTCAACGAACTGAGTTTAATTTGATTCGGGGAATATCTATGTGAACACTGTAGCAAAATACGAGTATGTATATTGTAATATCGCGCTCAATTAGTAACAGCGTATTAACACTCAACATAGATACAATTAAATTTCCATAAATAGCATTGAAATTGTCAATTAAGATATTAGTTAATTTACAAAACGCGTGTTCTTCTATTAAAGAAATAAAAAATGGGTTGTTTAATAAATAATTTGGCAATAATCTATACTTAATAATATAAAGCTAAAGAGTTCGTTTGAACGCGCTAATCTCAGAAAATATTGGTCCGATTTGAAATATTATTTCAGTATTAGATAGCTCATTTATCGAGGAAGGCTATAGGCTATATAACATCACGCTAAGATGAATAGGAGAGGAGCAACAATAAAAAATATTGCGACAACGACAAAATCATTTATATGGCAAAGCAACGTTTGCGGAGACAGCTAGTAAGAAATAAGGGGAATACCTTCTCAAATTCAACATTCTCTTTGGCTGGATTTGTGTCGTCGAATCTCATAATCAGCTTGCCGTTAAATGCATTCTGATAATACTGGTTAAGTAGAGCCGCCTTAGCGTGCCCAATATGTAGATATCTGTAAAACAGGAATTAGTAAATATTGCTAAAAGATGTGTTTTCTTCACCAATTCACAAAGAAATAGTATAGACGATTAAGTAATCTGCAATGTGGTAGATAGCATAGATTGATAATCAAGTATTTAAGCTTACCCGGACGCTTCTGGTGGAAATCTGACAACAACTTTGCCCATTTCAGCAAACGGGAGCTCAATGAACTTTCCCTCTTGTTTTGTCGCCGATGTGTTATTATTCGTAGCTCTCCTGCAATAATAAAACCCGATAATGACTTTATATGGCATGATAAATTAATAGTCACCTAGACTGACTTCTTCCAGTACAGTGTGGCAACTTACCATATACATTTACGAGGTTAATATATTTTGTTTTTTACCTCATTAAGTATAGTCAAGTAACTCCATAGGCGACCTTCAGGTGGCTCATCTGAGAGTTTGCTCGGTTAAATTTATAAAATCAAAGGATGTGTGCATTAAGAAATTGTTTGTTAATTTACCTTGCAGTGGTTTTATTAATATTTTCCTGAATGATTGTATCTAACTCTTTCAGCGCCTTAGAAATAGGTTCCTGAGCTTCGATAAGCTTCATCCAGCGGAGAATATTCTTCGGTGGATTCTTCTTTGACACCTCCTTGAATTTAGTAGACACTGAAAAGGGCCACAAATGTATTCATACATAATTATGATAAAGTAAGATAATATAACTAAAAATTTTAACAAACATTAAAATACAGTCATGTTTGAGAAGATACTTATGAATGTTTTTTTTTTTTATCCTTATCATGAACCATTTTATAAAGTATTGTATATTTCACATGTCGTATAAAATATTTTGTGACAACTAAGATAATATAACTTTCAATATCAGATCTCATCAAGATTAAATTTTATATACAATTATTTTAGGTTTGTTAAGTTTGTTTTCACTGAATAAGCAATAAAATGTCAGAAATGTAATAATTTTTTTAATACAGTCAATTATCAAGTTATTTTAATATAGTCATCTAGTAAAAAGAATAGGAACCCCTTATATTAACTTCACTATTCCATATTTCACACATGCAAAAGAATCCCAGTTGAAATCTGGTGAGAAAATTCTAGGGTCCCCAATAATAGAGCACTATGCACTTACCATACAGCACACTGAAGACAGCCAAGTCGGAAACTGATAAGGATTCATCAACTAAATAAGTCAAGGGACCCAATACTTTGTCCAGATAGTCCACTGACTTAGGTATTTCATCTTCAAGAATCAGACTCAATGATAACCAGTGGTTCATTGTAAGTCTTGCCAAGGGACTGGCTGATTTATTGAAAGCATTCTCCAAAATTCGTATTAAATCGTTGCTAGTTCCATAAGGCAAGGATTTTGAAGAATTTGGAAGAGTGACAGCTGGTTCCCCTTCCCATATAATCTCAACATTTTTCGCTGCCGCCCTATAAAGCTCCAAAGCTAGCAAGCCACCTGTAAAATTAATAGAAAAGATATTTTTGGTGTTATGACACCATGATGAAATAATGTTTCATTCAATGGTCGTAAGACAATTTACCTAAAGGTGGATTGGATTTATTACAAATTACTTTCATTTTATTTATTTAAGTAAGCTTCTTTAGAAATATAACCGCATTCACTTTATATTTCATTCATCTACAAAGACACGCTGAAGAGAAATGTCATAATGACATCACACGCCTGTGGAAATGTCACAGCATACTCGTTCAGAAAATTTACATGCTGAGCACTTCCATGTCAATTCATAAAAAAAATATTCATGCCGGCTTATGCACTGTTTTATCAGTTTTACTACTCAAGAAGATTTATCTAGAATAAAAGGGTTAGAAATAAGGCTTTATTAAACAAAGGCGGATGTCGCTAAATTCTCGACTTATTGATTTTTATAAGAAATAAATAAAATAATTAACGACAGAGACAGAGTTTGCTCACTGTCACTGTCAGTCAAAGATATTTCAAATATCTACGTTTTTTTTTATATTGTAAGATTTGCCAAATAGTTATTTAATTATAATTCATTTTTAAGTTAAGTATAACAATTGAATGTGTGAATATTAGCAGTCAGTATTTAGAATTCTTCTGAAATATTTGAATAACATTGAATAAAAAGTTTGTATTGTTGTTTGTATTTATCGGTGTTTATAATAAGGATAAGGAGTGCTGGATTAAAATCCTGTATCAACCAAAATGAAAATGAAACGACAAAATGTTCGAACTCTGTCCTTAGTCGTGTGCACTTTTACGTATTTACTGATTGGCGCGGCTGTTTTTGATGCTTTGGAATCTGAAACAGAGAGTAAACGATGGGAAGTATTGTCGGGTAAGTCCTAGGTATTGATTATTCCGTTTATATTTAGTGACCACTGGTAAAATCAAAGGAGTGACAAATAGATCAATTCGTTTACTTGGTGCCTCTGCCATATGAGCAGTGCTCCAAATTCTACGTAATATGTAACCTTCCTTGCTTAACTAGTACCTACTAATGCTTTTTGTTGCAGATATGAAAAATGGTCTAGTTCGCAAGTACAACATAACTCCCGAGGACTATCATATGATAGAGATAGTTATAATAGAGAACAAGCCCCACAAGGCTGGCCCTCAATGGAAGTTTGCCGGCGCTTTCTACTTTGCTACAGTGGTTCTGGCTATGATCGGGTATGGACATTCCACTCCGGTCACAGTTGGTGGAAAGGCCTTCTGTATGGCTTATGCTATGGTGTGTTGGATTGATTTGTATAATTTCTTTTTATACCTCTAATTCATTGTTAATGATTCATTATAGAACAGACCTGATATTATTAGATTATTAGGTTTTAATATTGCCTATTACTCTGATATGCTTTAAAATAGTGTGTGTTATATAGACTACAAATGCATATTGTATTACACTGTGACATTTTCAGGTTGGGATTCCCTTGGGACTCATTATGTTTCAAAGCATTGGCGAGAGACTGAACAAGTTTGCGTCGGTGGTGATCAGGCGCGCCAAGTGCTACCTGCGCTGCGAGACGACCGAAGCCACTGAAATGAACCTTATGTTTGCTACCGGACTACTCTCCTCTATAATCATAACCACAGGTGAATAACTATACATAACCTTCACACCACATCCCTAACGGGGTAGGCAGGGCGCACCGAGTGCCGAATATCTCTGTCCTAACAAACCTGCCGTCCTTCATCTACATCCATCACTCGCTTCATATTATTTCTACTGGCAACTGCAACTAATTGTATAAAGTAAATTCCACGTAGAAGTTGATTAGTACAAGAAACGATAATCAGACTTCTAATATCTATGTTTTAATTACAATATTACATTATAAAATCTGATAGATTGTGTAATATTTTTCTAGGAGCAGCCGTCTTCTCCCGCTACGAGGGTTGGAGCTACTTTGATAGTTTCTACTATTGTTTTGTGACACTGACTACAATTGGATTCGGAGATTACGTTGCTCTTCAGGTAAATTCTGGCTATCAGCACTTTTCAAATATAATATAATCACAAAGGCATTCTATGTTAATTTCGATTTGATAGAGATTTTTGTGTTAGTCTTTCTCGGTGGCGCAGATATGGGTGGTGTAAATTCAATAAAAACAATGACATACATTATGTCAATATGAATTTTACTAGTATGTCATTAATTGTATTTAAGATAAGATCAAGATAAAGTACGAATTAGGAATTGAAATTCATAATTTGAGAAAAATATTTGAATTGTTATTTTCCAGTTTGAAGATAGCGAACGCCAGATGAAACAAGATATACCAAGGTCCAATAGGTAACAATATTTCTGTGACTTTATATGTCATGTCACAGACTCATTGCCAGTTCTCATAAAAATTAATGATAATCCTATTAATACAAACACTATTAACCCAGTGCACTAGTGGGCTAGATGTATACCAAAATAACACAACTAAATTGAATGTCAAACTAACATACTAAGAATTAGTATATTTTGTCAGTGCTGATTTTATTTGTATTTTGTGGGCGAGTGTGGTTTGTAGAGAAATGTTGTTTCAGAGTAAAAATCTATAAATAGTATGTTACATTGTAATATATAAGTATTGACTAGTTTGTGTGTATTGAATAGGTAATTTATTAGGTTGTGCAATAAGCAATAATCATTTGAGCTTCCCGAGGCTTTCTCACAAATCTAATTTTATAGCAAAGTTATGAAATCTTAAATCTTAGAATACAAATCAGAGGTTGAATTGAAATGTAATTTTTTATAATTCTCATTTTTATGATAAAGTTTGCCTATATATTTAATACCGTCTATATCTAGTAATGGGAACACATGTTTGGCCAATATATGTAGGACTAATTTAAAAAATAACATGGTTACACTAATATTGCTTGTAAAGAAATTCAATTTGTCCAATTCGACGCTAACATAGTAACGCTTAATTCTCTTGTTCATTTATATAACCCTTCAAAAAATCTGGATATGGCTGAATAAAGTATTTGACGTTTTGTTGAGATATAGATTCAAAATATGGTTGCAGAACGATCAGGCGCTAACAAGCAAGCCGGGGTATGTGGCGCTGAGTTTGGTGTTCATACTGTTCGGGCTGGCGGTGGTGGCGGCCAGCATTAATTTACTGGTGTTGAGATTCATGACTATGTAAGTGTAGAATTGTTTGAGCGGCCATCTTTAAGATTATCTGTTTTGACATTTAGTAGTAGTTGACTTGAGTGAACTAGAAATTTAAATATCACTCGCTATAACGACGGAAGAAAACATGAGGCAATCTGCATATCTGAAGTATGTTATGCAAATTATGGTTTTGAGGTGTGTGAAGTCTGCTAATTTGCAATTGGTCATTAAACTATGGACTCTTTCTATTAGGCGTCTCATGTGCAGTATTCCTCCTTCACTATTCAGGCAATACAACTCTGGAATGCCCTGCCCGAAAATATCAGAAAAGCACCGTCTCGGGCGGTGTTTAAAGGCCAATGACCATTTATAAGCATCAATGTGTTGTCTCCAGATTATATCGCAACCTCGCTTTTCTTCTATTGTCTTATTATTATTTTGATATATATACATTTATATTATTATTTTCATTTAG
>DWQT01004922.1:0-10764 GCA_018244895.1 Myscelus amystis hages
CAGTCGCACCGGGCATCAAAAGGAAAGGGGCATCAAAGTCGACGATCAATTCTTCAAAAATTTATATATCTACTCTACTGTTTTCTGAAATCTGAAATTATTCTGACCATTTTAAAGGGCCATCAAGTGCTAAGCTGCACCAGGCAGCGAATACCCGAGCTACGCCGCTGGGACCGAATGGTACAACTCACCATGATGTTGTTCGTAGAGCTGCTTGAAGGGCGCGAGGGAGGGGTCGAACTTGATCGCGTCGGGCAGGTCAAGCCACACCTCCAGGCTGCCGGGCGTGAGGTCGCTGAAGGACAGCGCGTTCAGGGCGCATTTGCGGCCGCGCCAGCGCCGGATGAAGCCGAGGCGAGACATCGCATTGTATTATCACACTGGCTTTTATTTACGCACCTTGGTGTGTAGATTACAATACTGGCCTGTATTTACGCACTTTGGTTTGTATATTGCAATACTGACATTTATTTACGCACTTTGGCTTGTATATAACAGCGCTGGCGTTTATTTACGTAGTTTGGCTTGTAATTACAATACTGGCTTTTATTTACGCACTTTCCCTTTATATATTACAATACTGGCTTCTATTTACGTACTGTGGCATTTATAGAGACTGGCTTTTATATTGTAACACTGGCTTTTATTTATGCACGTTGGGCTTATTATTTTACAGGTTCACACTTTGAACAATTTTGACAAATTATTTTTGTTTGAGAACAACTGGTCCAATCCAATGTTTCTACGAGATAATCAGATGATAATTTTTTTGTCAAAATAACGTCTACAAACAAACTAGTTACAAATATTTACATTACTTAACTACTTATAACACATTTTCAATTCAATTTCAACCCTTATTTATTTATATTTTCAAGAACAACCCTTATTTATATGATGTGAAGAACCATATTAGTTAGAACACCATAAAACCACGGTGTCAGGAACGTTATCGCATGCCTTATAAGACAGTCTCAATGTATGCGCTCAATTGTTTAAAGCTCATGGCATTTGTATGGTATTTCAAGGCTGTGTTTCAGGGCTGTCAGTGGGAACGTAGCTTTAAAGAATTATTCTAAAATCAATAAGTACGCGCGTATTAGTCTACATTAGATCTAGGGTTGCCACCGAACTTCACTGATAAATTATTAATTTCGATATTTGGTCGAAAAAAACGGCGACAGCCCTAATGGGGCAGTTGAAACGATTAAGAGAAGAGGTTTTGAAGTTTGACATGTTGATCTGGTGGTTAGGGAGCGTGATAGGTAAAGCGGGGGTTGTGAGTTCGATTCCCACGTAGACTAAACACGTGTTTAAAAATTTTTTTCCGTTTTTGAGTGTAATGACAATATATAAAGTGTAATTTAGTTGCACTAAGCATAATAAATCAGATAGTTATGTGACAGAGGATACATTAAAAGAAGTAGGTACTTAATGTATAAATACATTTTGAATTTAATCGAGTTTGGCTTGGATTTGCAAAGAACCATTTCTCACCAGTGCTTACGAAGGTTTAGTAACTTCAGTTGCGTATATGTTAATTTATTCTATATGTAAGTTAATTTTAGTGTAATAATTAAGTAATAATAAATACCCATTATAATTATAAATGCATTTCATTAATTTCTTTCTGCTTACCCCAAAGGGACCTGGCATGATGGTTACGTTACGAGTATGTACATTTATTGGTACGCTGTAAAAAGCGAAATATGGATTTAACTAATAATTGTCTAAAATCTTGTAAAATATTCATGCGAATAAAGATCTTTGTCTTTGTCTATGTTTTTATGTGCAATAAACCTTTACATAAATGTCTATGTTGATTTAAATATCATGTTATTAGTAGCCATTATTTTTTTACCTCAACAACGACAATTTCACAAAAAAAATACGCGGGTGAACAAAAAATATTATAACATTCGCAACTCGAACATGAGAAACCATCATTAATGTTGTAGGGTTGTCAAAACATTCCGTTGTAACATTTATAGTTTCATAATTATCCACGGCTTCATTATAGCAGCACAATCGCTGATTGTACGAGTGACAAAGAAAAATGCCTCCTAACTATGCATTCTCGTTCATCGATTCCACAGGATCTCAAACTAAATACGTCAACCGCCCACTTTAAAAATCAACTATTTTCCAGCGCCATCTAAAATTTTACTTTTTAAAAGACAAAGACATTTATTTGCACAAATAAGGGTACATTTAAAGATCTAACAGAATTGTTAGTTCAATCCATATTTTGCCTTGCAGCAATGATAGCCTAGTGGTTTCAAATTCAGCCTCTGACTTGTTACGTGTGTTTTAAAGCTAAAATTTAACTATCACTCGCTACAACGGCGAAGGAAAACATCGTGAGGCAACCTGTACACCTTAGAGACGTTATAAAGTGCATAATATTTTCTGAATGTGAAGTCTACCCAGCCGCACTTGACCCGTGGAAACTATGCCCTAAATCCCTCTCGCTACGACTGGAGAACAGGTCCAGTAGTGGACCACTAAAAATTGAAAAAATTTTTTTTACAACATTTTGAAAAAATATGGAAAAATTATTATTTTTGTGGCAGCCCTATTGTTATCGGTATATGCATGGTGTCGTAAACTCAATGCAAGCCATATGTACACAAGTTCTTGTTACAACGTGCTAATGCGCGCCAATGTAATATACCATGGGTAGATTCAGTTATATCCTTGTTATGAGTATGAAGTAGGCAGCATTGCTTATTTTGTTTTGCCAAGTCGGAACTTTGAAACTTTTGAGTGAAAAAAGCGGGATTCTTTCGTAAATGGTAATTTAATTGAAAATTTAATTTTTTAAACTTAATTAACATTTAAAAATTAAATTAAAAAATTAAAAGGTTATTAACATAAATTAAGAACTTAATGAACATATATGAAAAATGTAATCAAAATTTAATTAATTATTAATATATACATTTATTTTATTTACTTATTTGCTGATTTATTCATTAATATTTATGTTTATTGCAAGAATAATACATAAAAGGTGTTACAACTCTTTTTTATATATAAACCAACTTTTTTTCAATTTTCGCCTGTCTCGTCTTGAAACCAAAATCTCCAATTGACTGATCCCATATTCCGCGATACCCCTGCTTGCGTAAACAGATCGTTACAACACGTGAAAGCGTTTAAACGGGTCATTATTTGTGTATTCATAGAGCGTGACGTTGGCACAATAGTATTTATTGACCTCCAAACTTATTACTTATTTGACCGCGTTCGAATTACTATTTTATATAATCCTAAAATAAGAGTCTAAGTTACTCCTTATTACATCGGTTATGTACCAGTGAAAGTCTGGTCAAAATCGGGCCAGCCTATACATATACTATAATCCTAAAATAAGAGTCTAAGTTACTCCTTATTACAACAGCTATGTACCAGTGAAAGTCTCGCCAAAATCGGTCCAGCCGTTCCAGAGAGTAACCATAACAAACAGAAAGACAGAGAAATAAAAATTTAAAAAAATCTTGTTTGTATTTTAGTGCCGCATAAATAACTATAACTACTTGAGAAACAACAGTTTTCATATCACTGACAGACACTTCAATTTCATTAACATGCATTGGAGATTGAAATTGTCACCCTACGCACTTAATTATCCAAGTAATGAGGAAATTACCATAGAAAATTACGCTGGAAACTAATTATATACAGAGAAACGAGTTAGAATTTAGAAACAAAAGGCAACGGCAGGTTCAATGACACCGGCGACTGGACTGAGCCGGTTCAAACCGGTTCGAAGTGGTAACGTCAGTTGCAAGTAACGAGCGCCATTTTGAATTCTGTTTTGCGCGCTCGTTTTCCTTTTTTTGGCACAACGGCATTTTTGTTGGTATAATTTGGAACGATTTCTATTCAATGCCATCAGGTGGAGTGATGATGTCATCTGAAGAAAATAAAGAAGGAACAAAAGAAGAATGATTTGAAGAAACTACATCCAAGGGACTCATATCTCAATACCTTCTAGAGGCTTCTAGACGAATAATAAATGATGTCACAGAAGGTCGTAGCCTGGCTAAAATTGCAATAATTTTCGGATAGGTATATAGTTTCTTATAGCCGTGTAACTCCAGATCAGAATGCAGGTAGGGTATACCCTGGCTGTTGTAAGAGACGATTAAAAGAAGAGGTTCTTGACCGCGGGCTGATAGGATCTGAGCCATGACCCTAGGAATGGAATAGGACGAGAGTAACAGACTTAGTACATTTTTGGTTTATTTACGAAATCACCACAATTTACCAACTGACAAAGCGGATATACAACGCGAGTGTTGATGGACTTAGGTGCCGAGAGAGACCGAGACTGTCCTATCTCGACCGAATAGGTCAGACACTTGCTGACCGGGGCAGTCAAGTCTTGTGTACGCAAGAGAGTGATGGATGTGGATGAAGCACGACAGCTTTGTAAGGACAGAGATATTTGGCACTCGGTGCTTTCTGCATACCCCGTTAGGGACCTGGCGTGATGGTATAATAATAATAATGTAACGAGATCGCTAATCGTGAACCCATTAGTTCACTTTGGACAAGATCTAAAGCAGAATCATTAAGATCTATTTGTGTTCAAATTTAACCCTTACATTATCTGCCAGATTCGCGATGACTAAGCAAGATTCGGACACATGAAACCATCCTTTAGGTAACTATCGAGTGTTTAAGATAACCAACTCAAGATTGCACTTCAGCTACTAAAGCAAGGACTGACAGTGAAAGATATAGATAGGAATCGAACCGGATTATTCCGGATAAAGTGTGACATGTGTTAGCATTTTGCAGTGTTATCGTTACAAGTTGTGATGTTAATAGTAAAATGCCTCACACAAATCCTATCCCAATGTAGGTAGTGTTTTTTTTTGGTGAGGAAATATTTCGAAGGGCACCGCGGTAATTTGGAAGTTTTTCATCTTTTAAAGGTCCACTGCTGGACCGGGTCCTCTTTTAGTGAGAAGGATTAGGCCATAGTCTACCACGCTGGCCAAATGCGGATTACATGTAATTATTTACCAAACAAAAACTCTTCGATGACCTTCTTTTATGCCACAGGTTCTCAAATCAATTCGTTTACTGCCCACTTTGAGAACCAATTATTCCCTCCCCCGCTCCACAACTATTTTATTTTAATGCCCATTCATTTCCCCCAATTCTCTCTATTCAGCTCCTTAACCGCTCTCCACTTTGGGAAACACTGCTTTACGATTTCAAAGTACTCCATAATCTTCATATCTATTTCGTAACGGAAGTCAGGTCGTATTCCTTGAAGATACCATTGCATTTCCTAAATTGCGCTGGTCAGCCATCTTAAGGTTGTTTAGGCGTAAACAAAAAAAAAAAACAATTTGACTGTACCAAATCCAGGTTTATACAGCTCTGTGTGAAATATTCAAACGATTCAACTGTATGCAGTTTATAAAACATGCGGCAATAAAGATAATCACTTAGAAACAAATGCATGATGTTTCCTGAAACAACAGTGGTAAGAATAAGTCAATGTTTACGCTGTATGGTGTTATCATTGGTTATTGTTTCAAAACGTTATTATAAGAGAAAATTGGATTTTTGTTTGTTTCAAACCTATATATTGAAATCGGGTTTCTATGGGTTTTAAGGCTGTCTACACGCTAGAAATCGCAGCAGATTTAGCCCATGCCACAGCGTTACGTACGCGTCGAACGTGTGCGGGTTTCTTTACGTTTTCAGTCAACGTTGTAGCGAGTGATATTGTTTTAGGCGGTATTTGGAAAACAGGTGAGTATGTAGGCAAGGAATTGAATGGACAATTTCGCATGAAAAACCTACGGGTATAGAAAAGTCTAGAAATTCGAAAGTACTTATCAAGAATTGTTTAGTTTAAATTCTGATTTTCAAATATTCTCATATGGTTTATGGTTGATAATTAAACACATTTTTTTTAAATACATTCCTGCATTTTTATTACCAATTGGTACACCAAAAAAATACCGTTTTGATGTACTTAACGACAAAATGAAAATATATTGTTGTGATTGGCGACTGACAAATTTCAAAAATCGAATTGTTTCATAATCATTTGATTTCAACGGAAAACCCAAATGCCGGCCTTCTAGAAATATTTTAGCGCGCATTAACTAGTATATTTTTTGTTGCAAAAATTCGAATTCAGCCATAACAATGAGCACATGTGGGTGCTAAAACATGACTAACAATACAATTACAGCTTTATTATCCTCATTTAGATACGTAACAAGCGTATTGTAATTAGTAGGGTGTATTAGTACCTCAATCTTCAATACACTTGACAACACTTCGCGTTAATCTGACATATGACAAGAGATTGATTGACATTCCGGTTTGTACCGGATTAATCCAGCTTTCGCCACATCATTTCTTATCTGTGGACAATCGATACTTGAAGCGCTCTTAGATTATCTGTTCCTGATTGAAATATACAGTTCACTATGGTAACAAATTTTCGTTGTATTAATTGGATATTTTCGTAATAACAACAACATACCATCACGCCTGGTCCCTAACGGGGTAGGCAGGGCGCACCGAGTGCCAAACATCTCTGTTCTAACAAACCTGACGTGATGCGTGTACATCCATCAATCTCTTCATGCATACACGCCGGTTTCGGAGACTTGACTCCTCCGTCGTAATCTATATATTTAAAAAAAACAAGATAACTGTCTGTCTGACAGAGATCAATGGACAGCCGAATTAGACAACCTGTATGATGATTATACAACATAATACTTATATAGATATTTTATTTCATCCACTAATATAACAAACTCACCACAAAAAAAAAGTCCTGGATGAGAACCGAACTTAGGACTTCCGGTTTAACAGTCACGGTTTTTAACCACTAGACCATGAAGTACTTGAGATAATATATATATATATATATATATATATATATATATATACAGTTATCATTTAGAATCTCTCGAATGATTCTTATAATAAATAGATTATGCATTTGAAGTGATTGATGGCTATATTAGTGATAACTATACTCAAAAGTTCTCTACATAAGAAGTGTGAATTCAAGGAAGTAATTATAACAGTCAAGTTTACTAGTGGTACTAGCACCGATTGTGCAGAGTTCCGGGTTCGATTTCCGGTTAGAACAGAGAAAAAATAAACGCAGCGGACAGTTACTGTGTCTCTTATTATGTATGTATGTAAAAACATTTGCGAGTGTTCAGGTGTTCTTTCGAATAAGTTTTTATAAGTCCCTATGTGAAGGCAGAATTTATTAAAGTATTAATACATTAGTCTAGCGGTTAGGAAATGCGATTGTTATTACAGAGGAAATAGGTTCAAATAGGACAAACATCTGTGTGATGACTGATTTTCAAACTATTTACAGATTCTGGTTATTGGCATTTTACAGCTGGAGTGAACCAAGCTTCATTGTAGATTGGCAATAGGGTTCGTTAGTGGACAAGACATGTTAGATCTTCACCAATTACCAATAAGATTGTAACCAGCATTTCCTTATCTATATATTTATCAGTTTACTGCCCAGAGCGTCCTATTATTATTGTTACTCAAGGTTCATCGTTACCGACCCACGTTAATACCCAGTCCATGTTAGTTAGGACTAGAACATCTAAAACGGTTCTAACATAGAACTGGGATAGAAACGAGAAAGGGCAAGAACGATTTCCGTCATATATAATAAGGTCGTCCTATTAACATAATAACAGTAGCTGATACTTATGTTATGTATAATATTGGAACATTCAATAGTTTTATTGCTGTACTATTCAGGCAGTCCTATTCAAACCGTCTTATTGGTGCAGTCCTATTCGAGTCCTATTGTATGGACATTGACAGCTGATCAGTGAGAGCCATCGTTTACGTTAAGAATATAGGTTAAAATGTAATGCATTGCTTAACCAATCCTTTTTCTATCCGCCACCGCGACAGAACCATAAGGGCGTCACGTCACACTCACACCAAACATTTCAATTAGGGCACAATGCCGCAGTTATCATGATTCGACAATTAGACACTTCCGCACGTGTAGCTTGTGTTACAAACACACCTAACGGTTAGTGCGTACCCATCTAAATATATATAACTCAAAGGTGACTCACATAGTGATCTATCAACGCACAACCGAAACCACTACATGGATCGGGCTGAAATTTGCTAGTTTTACCTGGATATTTGCACAAATGACCTTCCTGTAATACAGGTCGAAAAAATCGTTAATCATGCATACATTGATGACGTCATCGGTACATTTCCATAATGGCGAACTAACCACGTGTGAATTAAACGACCCGGCTATGAGTGTTGTTAACATAAGCTCCGGTAGTTCCGTACCATTTATACATTTTTTAGAGTAAATTATGTTAAAGTTAATGTGGTTTTTTAACGTGCGGAGCTTACCAGTTACAAGCGCCACTGCAGTACATGCAACCAACCCTTAACAGGGCTATAGGGACTTAGTGTGGAGTCAGTTAATAATAGATATCAATAAGAATTAGTGATGTGCCGGAATGTTAAAAATATTTATCCGGAAATACTGATATTCGGTGTCGAAATCCGCATATCCGGATACGGATATCGATTTATTACTCAATCTGCATCGGCGCGCGAGATTGAGAAATTATGAAGGTGTCAAATATTTAATTTTAGGAAATAAAAAATAATTATTATTACAGTGGCATGATCAATAAATATCTAAACACCGCCATAAATACGATTGAATGAATATAAACGCCAATATATTTTTTATTTATTCACACCGATTAGCAACTAACTTCACACGCATGTTTCGAGACTGCAACCGCTGCAACTTCACACTGTTACTTTAAAAAATGACGAATCTCAAAATTTCACTCTCATCATTTTTTTATAACGCGCCTAAAGAAGTATAGCTTCAAAAAATTTTTCTTTTTCTTCAAAAAAAAGAAGTATAGCTTCAAAAAGCATCAAAAAATACAGACGAATTAAGTACCCCTTCCTTTTTGAAGTCGGTAAAAAAACGTTTTGAATACAATTTAACAGTTCCTCGTACTCGACTGTATATTATATGTATATTAATGTACGGAACCCTAAAACAAAGTGACTTCTTTAGTGCATTCGCGTGAAAACAATTAAATAGACAGAATGCATTGTAAGTGGAACTAACTATAGTCCCATTAACTTCCGTATATGGTTTAGTTTTTACTAAAGTTACACTGAGGAATGGCCGCAGGCATAAAAACAGGATTGTGGGAATACAATTGAGACGTAATTCTCCCTTACATCCTCTCATCTTTACACAGTATAAAACAAAGTCGCTTTCGCTCCCTGTCCCTATGTATGCGTAGATCTTTGAAACTGCGCGACGGATTTGGATGCGGTTTTTTTTTAAATAAATAGAGTGATTCAAGAGGAAGGTTTACATGTGTAATAACCTTTTGTCCGCGGCTTCACACGTATTGCAATTCAGAATTTCTTAATGGCAATAGGTAAAAGTGTAGTATATGAACTTAGATACTCCAAAGATAGCAGAAAAGTTTCACGGTATAGGGAAAGGGGAACTGTTTTACACCGAATTAAAAGCGCGAGAAGCCGAGGGCAAAAGCTAGTAATTTATACATATTATATTAATACGTGAAGCGAAATCTTTGGACCCCTTTTTACAGAAATTGCGCGTACCGAGGAGTGTGAAATTTGGCACACTTATGGTTTGCACGTGGGAGAGGTGCAGAACGCTAATATTTTTCAATACTAATGCTTGTAAGGTACATTAAATCAACAAATAAAATATGGTAGTGTACCATGAATTTGACACATTTGACACACACACACACACGTATTTGTTACACTCATCCATACGAGTACACATGTCATGTCATACACTGAATGTCAAACGGAAAAGTTTTATTTGCCCCGTTTAATATAAAAAAAAAAACACAACGTGAAATAAAGTTGGCTTATACAAATTTATTATGGTCGAATTTCGACCAGTAGGCGACCACTAGTAATCATAAATTCTTTTACAGGTGAGGAATAACAACAATAATGTCTTAGTACAATTCCACACACGGCAATCTAATTCCAAATTAGGCAATTTAATGCCTGCGTTATGGTAACCGGATAGCTTATAAACATACATAATATATACATATAACATTATATAATACTTATATAGATATTTTTATTACGACCAGACACAGAACAAATGTGCTGCGCACACAAATATCCTGGGCGGGAATCGAACCTACAACCTAAGGTTTTGCAACAGGGTCGCTCACCGCTCGACCACGAGGCCAGTCTGTTCCCAGGTCAAAAGTTGCACGTCTCGTATTTATTATTATGGCGATAACATCGAGTGACCACGGCACTTACGCCTCCATTGCATTATCCGCTGCGTCCAACAGACTTGGTGGAATTATCCCGGACGCAATGAAAACTGATGCATTACATTCAATAATCCTTTATTTACAATTCATATTAGCGATATAAGATTTTGTGGAATCCAAATTTAGAGAGAACATACATATATACATATTATTATTAACGCTATTATTTTGCACAATTTGACATTATTTAATTATATTTCTGAATTGATATATTATGTTGATGTAATTGTGTTTTGTTTCCTCTATCGCATTGAGTTTTCTGTAAAGTTAGAGGTAGTTTGTGTTATTATAAATAAATATATAATACGTATAGATATTTTTATTACGACCAGACACAGAACAAACAAATGTGCTCATCACACAAATGTTTGTTCTGGGTGGGAAT
>DWQT01004923.1:0-10763 GCA_018244895.1 Myscelus amystis hages
CATATACACTGCATCGCGTTTTAATGCATAAAATGAGTTTTATGTGGAAAATTCCGTATAAGTGTAAAAAGTACAGAAATTAATGTCTGACACTTATGTCACAATTTCTGTCGTAGTCTGAACGTACCATAAGACGCAAGATGTACTAGACCAACTCCTGCTTGCAAATAAGATAGAAAGATAGAATACAGATAGAAAACGTTTAATACGAAATTAGATAAATAGCAAAGAAGTTACATAGAACACGTTATTGCTTAAATACGACGAACAGTTTATGCTTAAACACACATACCACAAAAATATAGTGGTTTTCAGCAAAGTACATAAAATACTGCCACTGCATGGGTTATGCATTCAGAAGATATACGAAACGCGAGGTTAAACGCAATATTCACATAATACAACATTCATACAATGACAAGTACAGCATTGAGATAAAATTAAATAGTGTCGCTAAAACTGTTATTACAGGAAGCACGAGTTCGGAAACCGCACAGGTGCTCAATGATTTTCTCATTACATTACGTACATTATTATGTTGCAGTAAACAAGGTCACTTTAACCCTGAGCCTGTGGTAATTTTAAAAACGTCAAAATATACGTTAGCCAGAAGATACAAATAGCCATTAAAGTTACATAAGATAAACATAGATAGGTAACAGGTGATCGTTACAAAGGAGCAAGAAACAAAGGCATCTTCAGATGAAGTGTTTACGATGTAGATAACGATAAGGTCACAGGTTCGAATATACACTTATCTGTTTTGTGATCTACAAAAATGATATACAATAAAAACAAACAGTACTTACTCGAAAACAGTCGTCTGAAACACTGTATATTCCGACATCCCTGTCAGCGATTCCCATCATATAAGCCTGGTCCATGTTCAGGGAGCTGATGTTGAGGCCGAGCTGCTCCTCCACGCCGGGGTCCTCGAGCCACGACCGCATCATCTCCTTGTACCGCTCCCAGGCATCGGTCGATATCTCCGTAGACTCGTTCATTGCGCACGATAAATACAAAAACGATGTCACACAAAAACACAATTACGTTTTCGTTACAGTTACTGGAACGTGTAATTCCCGATGCATTATAGTTCGTAAGTATATTTAATTCGGTTGCGTTTGCGTGTTAACGACGGGAGTTGCAGACTTGTACTGGCGGCGACGTCGGCGCTCGCCTAGCGTCCCCGACGTAAGACCACATTAGTAAATAATTGGCTTTCTACCATCGGAAAAATCTTGACACAATAAGACTGTAACGCACGACTAACATTTTCCCGTCTAACGAGACTCGGGCTTTAAAAATAGTGGACATTACTTAAAAAAATATAAATAGAAACATCCAAACACGCTCGTGTTAATCGTTCAGAATGTTTGGCGAAAGTGGACTGTACTATATACAGATAAATGTTAAAATCGCTTGCGACAATTTAATATCTCCTAACCTTTTGAATTTGGATAACACTAGTAGTAGTAGTAGCAGTAGAAGGAGTAGTGGCAGTAATAGAACAGAACTAGTACACCTTGCAGAGTAAACGAGATGAAAATTGCAATGTGCCATTGAGATGATCGTTAATGATTCACAATTTGTTTTCCTATGTAGACTATGTTTCAATCAATTCAAAATATATCCAGTGCTGTGCCCGTCTCACCGTAAGGATTTATTTACATCGTTCTAATTACAATCATCGATCTATAATTTGTCTTTCTTTGACTAACGTCTACAATATCGAACAGTATGGGTAATTGACTACCTTAATACTTATTCCTTTTTAATATGAGATATAAGTACTCATATTGGATATAATATAAGTGAAAGGCAATCTACATATCAGTTTGGACGACTCCACCGAGGTATAGGTATTTAAATACACAAACATTCCAAAAGCTTTTGAACCAATACTTTCGCTTTACTTATAATTTTTTCAACAAGTACTGTATTCATTTGATTCTCAATTAAATTTTTATGTAAAATAAAGATCAAATTTACGTAATTATATAAAGAGCAAATGTACACAATTTGGAGATCAACTAAATCTATGATTGATTTCAAATAGTTAATTGCACTTAACTCAAAGTAGAAAACGCCCACATCGTAGTTGGTAGAGTATATTACTTATCTACTAGGTATTGTTAATGGTGCGTTAAAATGCAGATTTTTTATCCAGATGTATAATATATACCCGTACTTAGGTACATACCATATCTCTCAATTTAAAAATTGTAAGGTAACATCATTAACATTATCGGTTTTATTTAAAAACATGCCGATTGCGATTTTGTCTTGCTTTACGATATTTGAAAATAATTGTTAAACTTAAGGGCAAAATATATGGAATATAATAAAACATGCATTATATATAATTATTTTTGTGTATATTCTTAAAGCGCAAACAGTTTATAAGGTTAAAAAAAACAAAGTAAAATGGCTCTGCGGTTCTGTTTTCCTCTCCCTTGCTTTTAGAAACTCTACATTGTAGTTACTACTCGTATATCCATCCTTGGGATCACAATTTGACGGAAATATGATTATAATGTATAGTGAATTTTTAATTCATTTTTCGGTTTTAAAGTAGTTCAAATAATCTGAGATCAATGACCGCTGTAATTCAGTATAAGCAGCTGCCAGGTCAAATGGAGCATTGCTTCACTGAGGGCTAATAATAAAACAATTATCTCAAGTGGACCTCGATGAAGTAGTAGGTGACTCGTTTAACATCGAATTATGTTCGAAATTCAGACACAAAGAACAAGCGCTTTTCATAAGCCACTCTCGCTAAATATTTTCACACACACTCTACTCGTAGGAGAGAACCCATTGAGAACACTTTGAGAACCATTATTTAATGTTATACAACGTATAAATAATGCAGCGACACAAAGTCAAATCAGCTCTTTAACTCCAAAAGTTGCCCTAACCATGTCAAGTACATTTGGTTAGTTAGTGCGAATTTTTAATCACTTTATGTTGACATACTAAAATCAAATACATAGTAATATACGCCATAGAATTATACGATACATTGTTACAGAATACCTATGTGTGTATGTCATATCTTAGTATTACTTAGTACATAGTATAAAACATAGTCGCTTTCGCTTCCTGTCCCTATGTATGCCTAGATCTTCAAAACTACGCAAAGGATTTGGATGCAGTTTTTTTTAATAGATATGTAGAGTGATTCAAGAAGAAGTTTTACATGTATAACTAGCTTTTGTCCGCGGCTTCGCACGCGTTGCAATTCAGAATTTCTTAATGGCAATAAGTAAAAATGTAGATATTCCACAGATAGCAGGAAACTTTCACGGTAAAGGGAAAGGAGAATTGTTTTACTCCGAATTAAAAGCGCCCAAAGCCGGAGGCAAAAGCTAGTTAATAATATATTTATAAAAAGGCAGTTTGATTTATTGCTCTGCGTTGCTTATAATGGATTATTAAATGCTATTCGTCTCAGTTTGACAGCGCGATTATAAAAAAGAAAATAATAATGTTAAAATCATAAATATAGTCAGTCAATACTAATTGAAATATTAAATTTCTTCTTTATTTTTATGTCATCGATTTATATCAAATTTCATTTAATGTTAAATTAAAGTACTCGGCTACGTATTGCTTAACTTGTTTATTGTCCAAACTAAATTTGGTATTTCTAAATATTTCTTTTGACCATGGCGTGTATTGTATAATATCAATCAAAAAAATTGCTTGTTTGCATGATAAGCAACGTTTGAAACATACGTGCCTGCTAAGCGGCTCTCCAAGGATAACATCGACTTCTCGGTCAAGAAACTTCATACTGATCAGTTCTGCGGCTTTTTGTCGGTGATTAGTCGTGTGATTGTGCAACAAATTCTTATTACTTTATTTTTGTTTTAAATATGAATATAGTTGCAGTATTATTGTTAGTGAGCAGTTTAGCTATTGCATCACAAGATAACGGATATCCAGCGGGTTTCTTCGCAGACTGTAAGTACATATGTACCGCATGCATACATAGCACGAATTCAAGTAAAATCCAATTCTATTGAAGAGTTTTCTTCAAAAAATTTACTATTACACGTAGCTTTTAATTATACACCAATTAACAAATAAGAATCTGCGAGCGAGCCTCTTTAAATACTCATAGGTGTAATAAATAAATAGTTACAATATAACACATTTATTATATGCTAAATACTATGCATATTTTCATGAAATTATGTATATACTTACATTTATACAAGAATTTCGCCATGAATACTATAAGATATTTCTAATTTTCATTTTAACTTTCGATTAAAATGCAGGAGCCTAGAGGTATGAAATAATAATAAAAAATAAGAAATTAAGCATTCCAAATTAAAATGAGTAGGTAATAACACAAATGAAGAAATATTTCAAATTATGACTGCGATGAAGTGGACGTAGATTATAATACGTTAATTTACATGTCTAGGTCCCGGAATGAACCGGAACACAACGTTGTCGAATGAAACCAAGGCGTCTCTCTCTGTGGTGCTGATCTGGCCCACCGAAACACTCTTCGGGAACACACAGAAAACTTGTCAACTGAGCATCAGCGGCGCCGCCTGTGTAGCCCGCCATTTGGACCTCAAGAGACGGAAAACAATGGTAAAACAATGAAAATAGCTTTTAATGCTTCGTTGGTTCTGATTATCAAATAAAATCACTGTCGAAACCGTCATTTTTTATCTTTTTCACGCTTTCAGTTAATATAGCGGTAAACTCGAAATATTTTTAAGAAGAAGGGAACTCAAATTCAAATTCAAATTCAGATTTTCGTCAGTGGATATCTGGACGCATCTTTCTCCCCGCTCGTGCGCTTCATTGTCAGTCCGTACCTGAAGCAGGGCTGCAACATCATTATCGTTGAAACGTTCCCGGTACTCATACGAAGCTATCCCATGTGAGTTGTTAGTTAATAGCGTACTTTATTATTACTATGCCATCGCGCCAGGTCCCTCACGGTGTAAGCAGGGAGCACCGAGTACCAATTACCTCAGTATTTCTGCTTCTTCTTCAATGTAGGACTTATTTATCTAATAAAAAGTTGCCACCAAAACAAATCTACGTAGATTCACGGATATATGAAAATATTTTATTGTGAACGCGTGTTGCTCAATCCAAATATACAGGTGCTTATTGCATCTACTAAGGGTATACGACATTCGATTTATTTCTATTAAATCACAAAAAATACGTATTTTACTTTGTCTACTGGTTTATTGAAATGCCTCAGAATGCCCAACAAGCGCAAGAATTTATACATATTCAAATTGAATAAAAACTGCTTTTCTTAAAATAAAATGCTGCTTTAAAATAGCTTTATCTAGATATTTCATTTCAAAAGTAATTTTCATAAATAAAGTGTTTTTCCTCAGAGCAGCCCGCCTTACCAAGCCGATCGGTAAGATACTTGGAGACTTCCTTGCAGAGCTCACTCGACGAGGCCTTTCTCCAAATAAACTGGAACTGATCGGAGGCAGTCTTGGCGCCCACATCGCTTCCCACGCATCCGTGCAGTACTACCACCTCACCAACAAGAAACCAGCTCGACTGACAGGTTACTAAATTGCTGTTATTGACAAGTGTAAGTTCTAAGGCGTGTCCTAGTTTTTGTGACGATGGAAATCATCTATTTGTCTTCGACTTATCTCCTCCAACCGCTTGTAAATACGTTCTCACACAAAGTATTCCTGTATGGTCGTGCATCGATGTAAAATGGAAAAAGAATACTAACTAGATTTTCTAGTTACTGCATAATTTGTACGGCATTTAAACCGAATGCCTACTTTGTCTTAGTTGATCTAACTGGTTCGTTTACAGAATAATAAAGAAAAAGGGAATGTACTGTTCAAAGATAGCCTACCTACTAAATGTAAGGATAGTTACGACAATTTTGTTCAGACTTTTAGCATCTTAAAAACAGGTATCTCTTTTCCCCACATCAATTTATATATTGTGCAAAATACAAATATCAGCAACAATAGCCACGAAAGAAGAATCAGGATCTAAGAAGATGCAAATCCGTAGGCAACTCAAGATGAAATGAACGTCCAAATAACAATCTCATTATTTACCTAACATCGGTACTTTTGATTAAAAGAATCCAGAAAGTAGCATTAATTGATGCTCCCTGTTATATACGTCTTCTAGGGTTGGATCCGGCCGGGCCGTGCTTCCGCAGCCTGCCCCCGTCGGAGCGGTTCAACGCGCAGGCCGCGCGCCGCGTCGACGCCCTGCATACAAACATGGACGTGTTCGGAATAGCCGACGCGGTTGCACAAGTCGACTTCTATGCCAATGGAGGTTACACTCTCATTACATAACACATATCTATTATATTCGACCCCATAATGTATTCATTATAAAACAGTAACTGAAAAATCAAGAGCAATATTTTTTCATCTCAAATAGGTTTAGATGTTGACTGATTGATAATTGCAGAACCATTTAAGTGAAAGTCACGTCTTAGTACGAACCTCTACCAGCAAAGCATTCGCACGGTATCTGGTAAAATGTATGAAAACTGTACAGCGCCCCTGTCGTCCGTAATAGAAACTAATTTATAACGTAAATGCAAATGGCATTCCCGCGTTTTGTATGAAACGTGCGAGCAGGAAAATCCAACTTATGTATTCTGTCACTGTCAATCCTGTCGGTTGCGTTGTGACATCTCAATACTTACATTAAAAACTTTGGTAAAGATCGTGTTCGTAGCACTGTTTTTTTAAACGTGAAACAATTCAATGACTCTAAAATTATGTTTCTAGGCGAGTATCAACCAGCTATCGCCGGCGACTTCCTGATGCCGTGCTTCGTGCCGTGCAGCCACGTGCGCGCGGCGCTCTACTGGCTGTTCGCGGCCACCAACCCCGCCCAGTTCGTGGCGCTGCGGTGCCAGTCGGTGCCGCGCGCGCGCCGCGGCGACTGCTACGGTCACGTGGCGACCAACGTGCTCGGCCCGAACACCAACTTCAGCCGCCCGGGAATATACTTCTTACCGGTACGCGGTGAAACACCGTTCTACTTGGGCGAAGAAGGCTTAAAGAAGAAGAGCTTCGGACTAACGCATTACTTATTAAAAGCGGCACCCGATGACAATTTGATTATATGAGTACAGTTTGTTTTTTATTGTATTTTGAGACATTAAGACACGAATATTTCGAATAACAATCCCACGGTGAAGTCTTCTCAACAAGAAATACCGTACGTTCAGATTAAAAATGAAAACAGATTATTATATTGCAGTAGTTTATTAACTTCAATACAATATTAATATACAACCGAGTTATTTATTATGATTATGTAATAGGCGTCGCATCGTACAAAACCTATCTAATTTATATACAAGGGACTAAGGTATATGCGTACAAAATGTTCAGTCGACGATCACAAGCTCGGAAATATCTAGTAAATACTAGTAATGATATGCCCATTATCAATTTGAGCAAAATACTGGAAGCCTGAATAATAATATTACAACATTCCAACGAGAAAGATACTAACGGATCGTTGAAAAAATTATTTCTTTCCGTTCCATGCTACGATAATCTACAAGCCATATTTAGAGCGGCAAATCCTCCCGTACGTGTCAACTTATTTCAATAACAAATATATATTGTCACAAATTTGAATTATATAAATTAATTTTAAACAAAATATTGTAATGGTTTTACGTGAAGAAATATTATTATTATTATTATCATTCTAACCGCCAACGGAAGCGGCACCGTTGACCTCCAAATACATTTGGCACGCAACGTTTAGGAAACATGGAGATATCACAAACACGAAACCCAATTACACTGTTCGTTACCGTGTTTCATGGACTTTATAGGTTATTAAAGTGAGAGGGAAATAGTCATTAAATTTACTAGTAGGTTTCTTGTGATACTAAGAAATGACATCAGAAAACTGAATTTCTGTCAAATGTAAAAACATTTTAGTTCACTGTTTTCTTCTAAATGTCACGCATCTAATAATTCTTTCACGACACTAAGTCTAATTGTGCCATTACACATTGTGATGCATTACATTCAACATAACAAGATCCGATGAAGCTTGCCCGTTGGAACGGCCACGCAATGTCTGCGCGCACGTGTCTAGCGGCGTCACTGGATGCATTAGCCTGTTAGTTATTTAGTTTTAACGATAACATCAAATATATTTAATATTAACGTATTAATAGTGTGTATTTTCCATTACACTCTATTAGCGTTGACTAGGAGATACTAGCTGGACATTACGGCTGGACCTCCAGATGAAATGTGAGTAAATCAAAAAGGGTTAACATATCCAATGACGCATTCTGCCCGCGTGTACGCACGACATTTTTAAACTCTATACAATTCCCGTAGCAATCTATGTAGGAACCAATATTAATGTAATATTTTTTCAATGTCATAAAGTAACCGTTATTGAATTATTTATACATGTGAATAAAGTTACAATACAGAAATAATTTTATAAATCCTTTGATTGCTACAAAAATATATAAGTAAATAATTCATATAAAATACTGCACACTCTTTAGCAAATCAATCTGAGACAGAAAGCTTACAAATCCATTATTACGTTCAGAATAGTGATATAATCGCAATCATAAATATTCAGTATAATTATTATTTCAAAATATATTTATTCACTATTGGATTACATTATTTATTGATAAAATTAATAAGTATAGTGATATATCTCGATTATCGATAAATATATTATAATATTTCATTCAAAAAATAACACTGATATATGCAAAGAAGAAAATAATTACACGACAACTCACAAGTCCTAGCTCAGTGTAGTCCGCTCAGATCTAAAGAATCTCATCAACTAAAAATGTTCACTTATTATTTTGCTTCTTTATTACATGATTAAGTTATGTGTCAATAGACAAAGCACCAAAATATATAATTTAAAAAAAAATTGACATCAAAAACATTTTTATTAATTCTTGGAATGTGATGTTAACACGTGGCCTCGGCCCAGTATAAAGGCCAACAGCTACTTATAAGCGAACGAATAAATGAAATAAGAATTTTCATATTGGTAATACTGAAGGTCAGTATCCAAATCAATTGATTTTATATTTCATTTAAATATTTGATTACTTGTTAATTGAATACTTTCACTAAGCTGCACGTTATCAATATCCGGCCACCGTCCCCGCTTACGACGATATCTCGTCCAAGCGACCAACAAGCGGTCCAAGTAAGCGGCCATTTCAAAATGATACATATCAAAGCAATCGCAACACTTTGGCACTAAGACTACAACATTACGATAATTTTTAAGTAACACAAACTTGACTACTTCAACGAATACCAGTACAAAGTTAAAAAACACAAGATTTGCGTATCATTATGCCAGTATTGTTCCATCGTTTATTTATCAAGTCTATATTTTATATAAAAGGATACGTTTTGAATTTGTTGGAATTTAAATTTAATAGATTGCATGAAACGTTTACAAATTGATTAACGATCAACGTTCATAACATAACATTGCATGACTCCCCGGAGGTGGAACATACGTGTGATGACTTAAATTTCCACTATAATATTATGCTAAACTAATAACCAAACATTCCCGGATGCCATCAAACTCAATCACACCACCGTACCAATGTAACGTTAACATCAGATGAATTTTGGAAAATTACACGCGACCCCGTCCTCACCGTCAAAAGCGATACCAAATTACACAATGTAGGGCTGACGCCCTTGAAAGAAACAGACGTTTTCACTGCGCTAACATCCAAACGGTGAATGTAGAACAAACCGCTAGAGTATCACTGCGCCACTGCGCTCCGGCGGGGGCGGCGGGGGCGGCGGGGGCGGCGGGGGCGGCGGCGGCTACCGCGGGATGTACTCGAGCGGGTACCAGGCGACGGTCTCCTGGCGCAGGGGCAGGGAGGCCAGCGGCAGCACGACGCCGCCCAGGAACTGGTTCTCCTGCAGCGAGTCGTAGTGCCAGACGGTGGCCTGCAGGCTGCGCGCCGCCACCGCCTCCAGCGGCAGCCGGTACTCGAGCATCTCCATGAACGACGGGTGCGAGTTGCGCTTCAGCACGCGCGTCTTGCGCTTCGTCTCTTTGGTGGGGTCCGGCACTAGGTACACCTGGGGGCGTTCCGAGGCGAATTTTTGAAAAACTTCACGCATTTCAAAGTGGTACGTTAAATAGTAATAGACAGGTAATTCAAAGAAATAGTACCCAGCTGTATTGTATGACTCTTTATAGATCAAAATATGTGTTTGTCTGTTGCATGGCAAATGTTGCTGATAATAAAGCCGGATATCCAATACTTTAATACGTTTTTGTGTGTACAAAACTTTAACTACATAATATAGTAGAATTCAATATTTTTATGTAACAATGGCCAGATAGAGGTCATTGACCGTCCTACTTGCATTTCGAGCGTATTGTTCGTTTGTCGAATGAGAGGCGGAGGTACCTTGACGTAGGGGTTGGGCGGCAGGCCCTGCGGCGAGGCGGCCAGCGACTGCGCGTGCAGGATGAGCACGGCCAGCACGCCGCCCGCGTACTGCACCGACAGCTTCAGCGCGCCCGACCCGCTGCTCTCCGCCTCCACCGACTCGCCTACACACACACATACACACACACACCTATTACTTCTTACTACGTCTACACGCACCGGGTAGCATTCCCGCGGCCCGGGCACCAGGCGTGTGTAGACACACCGTCGGGTTTTAGTGGGTAGTCTGGTCGTATTCGGCCAGGAGTCCAACAGACCCCCGGCA
>DWQT01004924.1:0-10763 GCA_018244895.1 Myscelus amystis hages
ATTGCCTACTTTGGAATCAGATAGCCGTGTGTGGAATTGTCCTAAGATATTTAAAAAAAAAATTAAATTTAACATTATACTACCATTTATAGGAGAGATACATATGCGAGCAATAGTTATATGTTTGTTTCGGAGTTCTAAGCTGCAATTTGGCAAAATGTTTCTTTCAAACTTTACATATTAAGAAGCAGTTATCGTTGCACGAAAGAAAACTGTTAGATAAAATAAATTGCTATCATATAATTTATCGATAGTTGAAAATAAAACAATAATGCATTGGAATATAGGTCAGCAGGGTGTGTGTAGGGTGTAAAATATCGACGTCCCGGAGCGCAATGGGGCCATGTATCACAGGAAGCTCCGGATAAACTATTAAATCTCAATCCGGATATCGCTTATTGATACATTGCTTTATAAGTGAAACTTTTTAAAAGCAATGTTTATCCGGTCTCAATGATATAGTTACAAAATCGTGATTTCAAATCAACCCTTAGGGGAATTGCCTAAAATTTTCTTATTAGTAGGTTTGTTATCTAAGTGTAGAAAGGCGAGGGGTGTGTTGAGTATGAAATTTACTGAGAATACAGTTTTGGACAGAATTAGGTCGATTTTTTTAACAGGATCTTGGCTCATATGTTATTATACATACATACATACATATAGTACTTTTAGTGGCCTTTGACGATATAATTATAGTAAACAGTAAATGCGAACCACGACTTACGCCAACTCGTTGCAAGCCGCGCTATTCTTAAATACAATTCACGCTACGCTAAATACAAGCCACGCTCTTCTTAACAACAAACTGTTTAACATATAAACAGTTTGTTGTTATTGGCATTGTTACAAAGTTCAATCTTATTCGAAGTGTTCGTGATTGTCTAAAAACTGGTGTCAAGTGTAGTGCTTCAAGAAACAAAGATTTTTACTCGGCATTCGAAAGTAAGGTTGCAGACAGATTCAATGTCCCAATCGGAATATTTAATTTATCACAACTAGAAGCGCAGCAGACAGGTGACGGTGAGACATCGTCCATAAAAGAATATTACAACGAGTTTTACCTTTAATATTAAAATATAATTCGCTTAACTTTTTTGCTGTCGTTCATTCAAGTTTTTAAGATTGAATTGAAGTTGGAAATAGTTTTATTTATTTTGTAATTTTAGCTTTTCTAAAAATTATGTTCTGCTCGGAAGATTTTCTCGTTAATGAAATGTCAAATCAAATATGTTACAATTGTAAAGCATGATACCCACCCTTTGGGGTAGACAGAGAAAATGTATCCAAAAATTCTTAAACTTTTTATAGCACTCAAATTACAAATGTGTTTAAACATATGTAGCTTTTCGGTACAAAATTATCTTACTACCTACACTATTGTACAACTAGATGCAAACGATGATTTTCGCTATTTTGCAAGGAATTCACGAAGAATTCCCAACATCGTGGAGCTGCATACATTAGGCACTTCACAGACCCATGTAAATTTATCTTACACACTCGTACGCGGTGTTTCCAAAACCCATTTGGATATATTATTCCGACGTTGCAATCTTAAAAGCAGCAGAGTAATAGAGATTTTAAAGACATGTAAAGAAGGTTCCTCATATAATCCAATTGTATAATATTTTTATAGTTTTTCCAAAGTATCCAATATCAAATATACGAGTACTTAAAGTTTGCTTGAAACCGATCCTACACATATAGCGGCTCATGGATACATACCTATGCAATTACACCTATTTTAAATTTTCTTCACGGCTTTCCTTTAAGGTCAAGCGACGTTTAAGAAACATAGCGTGTCAACATATGTGTTGTTTTAATAAATAAAAGCGTGTTAAAATAGCGCTCTGCCTTGGAATGCATTATTACCTGAACGTTTGAGATAGTTTCGCAAACCAAAGATATTTCATTAACTTCTAAAAAGAACAGTACGCATTGTATTGTAGAAATGTAACCTTCGTACTTGCACTTAGCGGCCTATGAGCGGCATTGTTATTAATAATGTACCTAACTATTGTTGCAACTGTAGTATTAATGTCAACATTAGCATAGGCCACGACCAGTTCTGCACATGGGATTAAGAGGCTTAGCGTAACGCAAGATGTACAGTGTAACGACGTTCAGTAGCGGGCCAGGAGACGCGGCTAAGACGCGTCAGTTCGCCGTCAGATCTACGGATAAGGGCGACAGAGAGAAATGGAGGCGGCCGGCCGGGCTCGCGATAAATAAAGGGGAAAAAACGGACATGAAGATAGCCCAGTATGTCACGCGGATTACGCCCGCCGGCCTCGTATTTGAATAAGAATTGCCAATAAGAAGGGAGAGGCCTAAACGATGCTCCCGAGACGTCGTGTCCGCCGGCGATCGATCGCCCGCCGCCGAGCTTCATGTAACGATTTAAGCATTCCGACTTGTTTATTTGATCAGATTTCTATTTCTTTTGGAGAACAGAGCGGAGAGTCTCACCGCTGGAACCATCTTTGACATTTCCGTCTCGAAATCGTCCTTTGTAACTTCGATGGAGTTGCTAAGAAAACTTCCGCGGTCTTTGAGGCGAGTGTGATTCGTTAACAACACGCAATCAACGTTCGAACTGAATTTCATTCGCCCTCGTGTCGTGTATATTATTCGTTTATATGAAGTCGTTATGAGAATTCACCGAGAATTAAACTTCGCAAGCCCCTTATTTGAAATTTACAACTTAATCCAGCAATATAAACCCAACAAAACCACCGGCATTACGATACTTGTCTGGCATTTCTCGAAATATTAAATTGAAACAGAACGAAAACAGAATTAGAAGCGGGGCGTCAGGTCGGATTTGTGGCACCCTCGAATGATATTTAAGGGTGCGTTCGGCGGAAACCGTTATCAGGATATTTTAATTTGTAGCATTTAGGGTTTGTGCAGACTAGCGAACAATTTATTGGAACAATCTAGAATAAGCTATTTAGTTACAGTCACACGTTCAATTTATAATCTTTATAACATTTTATGTTAGTGAAGGAGACCACATAAATAACATTTTATTTTGCGGTCATTTTGTGTTAGCACGTTCCGTACACCTACAAGTGCCTATTATATTGGATTCCCTATGTTATGGTTGCCATGGCGACATCGACCTCATCACCAATGATATCTGTATGGTTTGAAATCCATAGCAGTAGTTAAATTAGTAGTCCGTTTAAACCCTTAGGGGCGAGGGTACCCTCCGAGCGGCGATAAATTAACGCGAATATTCGACCGCGGCGGGATTTAATTAGTCGCAGAACTTGGTACAACGCAGAAAAATTACCTTTCGCCCCAAACCGAAGTATAGGCAATGAAGTTAAATTGAATTTAGACGTGTGTAAGCGACAGTATTGAGAGAGGTTACGGCGCTAATTTTTACACATAAAATATCATTTTTGTATTTAAGAACGACATATATGTATACCCTATATTTGCTCAAGTCGTAAATAGAAAATGGAGTTACCAAGAGAAACGAGCAGTGTAGGTGCTAACACCGATCCTAAACTGAAAGCGAGCAGAGCGGTCTTAACAAATGGACCATTACAATTCCTCGAAACACTTAAGCAAAACAAATAATCTGCGCGGAAAAAAATAAAACTTCGACAAAACGCCGCGGCGGCCGCGGGGCGTCGTGAAATATGAACAACATTTACAAATAAAACAGTTGCTAATAGCTGATCGTTTCTCTTCATTTGGCGCAAGTTGCCGTCCCCGGGCCGCGGCAGGTGTTCGCGGGGGACTTATTCAATTTCGTCACTTCCCTTTCCAAGTGTTTCATCTTATTCGCGAACTTCGAGCATACTTTGCGAGTAGTATCAGCTTCACCTACACGAACTTATATCAATATTAGTGAGAGGTCAACATTGAAAATCCTATTAACGTCCAGGTCCGGGATAGGGGCGTTTCTGCGACCTGAAGCCCGCGCCGCGGAGAATACCGTAGTGACGAACCGAACATTAAGCAGATTTAAAAATGACTGTTAAATGAGACCACCATTGCTGACAATATTTGCGAGGATCGATTGCTTTGTGAAGTGAGTCTCTTGTGAAATGAAATAGGAACACATATATAATGTATATATGTCAAAATAAAAATCACCGTTACTACGAGAACCACAAACCAACACATTAACAATACCACGTTAGCCAACTCGAACGTGCGGTATTAAGTTAAAGTATATAAGAATAAATACATATACTGCTATAACGGGCAGCGGTGCTCAAATTTGATAAAACAGGCGTTATTCAAAAAGCAACCGTTAATAGCGGATCGTCACTCTTCATTTGGCGCGCGGCGCCCGGCGCGGCGGCGCGGCAGGTGTTCCCGCGGGACTTATTCAATTTCGTCACTTCCATTCTTTGCAACTTCTTCGGCGGAAGTTCGCCGTCGCCGCCGCGAGCTCGCGCCGTTCCATATTCGTTCGAACTGCGCGAAAAGTTACCTACTTTTTATTTACGAATCCAAAATCGGACTGTAACTTCTGAACGTATAGAATATCTTACGTTTAGTCAGTCGGTTAGTTTAAGGGAAATCTCTAGGCGTTCTTATACAATCTTTGTATATTTACCTTAAAGCCGTGTAGGGATAGGAGATTAGGTAGGTATTAGGTGTTACAAAGCGGTGTTCTTAATTAATGTAGGTACCAGTATATAAACATTACCCTTCCCTTGTTAACAAAGCGGAGGACTTAGCTCTAGTCCGGGTAGGTCGTTCAATATTTGATCATAACTGTTTGAATTTAATTTTAGTTACAAGAGTTACTTTCACTTGAAACCTTGAATACCTACGGCAAATGAATTCCTGCTTACTCACGATCCCAATAGCTCACGAACTGTATTGTATATGAAAAGTACAATGCACCACTTTTGTTGATTATATAATTATAGTGCCGACGTCTTCACTAAAGTTGAATATTTTACTTTTCGATAAAGAGATTTTGCTCGGTCGGTACAATATAAAAAAAAACATCTGATGAGGATTTAAAAGCGAGGTGCATTCGATAAATTTTTATTTATAGGTTAACTATGTAAATACAAGTAGAGTGACAAATTTGTGTCAATATTTATCATACATTTTTCGTGTAGTCCTGTTATATTAATTCGGCAAAAATGAATTCGGTATAAATGTACTAATTATATATGTTTCAAGGTGTAGGCAGGTTTTATACCTCGAACCAACCGGGGGCGTAGCTCAGATGGTAGAGCGCTCGCTTTGGCATTGGCAACGCCGCGTGTCACAGCTTGTGTACCAATGTTTGTGCAAATACTCGTAAATGTCTTTGTCTTTGTAAAAAAAACTGCTTTGTAAATTATGCATTTATAATACCATTTGTACAGAACCTATGTAAATGAAGTGTTCGATATGGTCGCAGACGCGACCTTCGATTGGCGGCGGTCGCGGCGCGCGCCGGCGCCTCGCATTCATTGTTTGGTCGCAAAACATTGTTATCGGATATAAGGTTTCGATATCTTTAATTAACTTTTCGACAAAATTATTTTACAATCTATTAGTTTTCTAGGACCTTTAATTTATTAGTACTCTATTCTACTCTTATTTATTTTGATCTTAGACGGTCATGTTGGTAAGTAGTACGCCTTGTTATGTAGTTTTTTGACCGACTTCAAAAAGGAGGAGGTACTTAATTCGTTTGATTTTTTTTATTTTGTAAGTTTATAGATAGTTTTGTAACTGTATATTTGCAAAAGACTGAAAAGTCTAGATATAGCAGTTATAAATGTATAATCACTTTTGAGTAACATGATATATGTAGAAATATTTTGTGAATTTTACATAAAAAGGAATCTTTAGCAAGTCATGTAATGTGTTTAACACCAAAAAGATAACAAGGACAAGGAAGGGAAAGAAAACACTGCATTAAATCACAATTTTATTAATACATCAATTAATATCATTTTCCAACTTGTATAGAAAAATAAACATACTTTACATCATTTCCCTGCCTGAGCCTCGAACCTTAGACTTAACATTAAGATCGAACACATTGCTTCACGTTACCCGCCGTACAGGGTATGCAAAAACAAACATCATAAATTGAAAAAGAAAATTTCTTCTTTTCACAACATCGCTAATCAAATAGCATATATGAACTTTTTCCTTTATTGATTAATATATACACGTCAGACAGAACCAGCTTGAACAGCGCTATATCGAATTGCGATTTGTTTTTTATTTTCCCAATGCTTTCTCCTCTCTTTACCTTACTATTATTTTCAAAACAAAAGTACTATTTGTATTTATGGCCAGCGAAACTGTTAGCCGATATCTATGTAGTGTACTGAAACTGTTTATATTATATGAGTATGCCTTTTGAATTGCTATGAAAGTAAAATAGCAGAAATTCGATTACTCTTTAATTAGGCATATTATTATCATTTGTTACTGATGACAACTTTGTTTTAACCAAAACTAATATGCATATATCCTAGATTATTTTCGACCAGTGCGTGTTAAAATATGTCATGAGACTACAGGTGATGTCATGATAAATAATAAAAAAAAAACAATTGCCAATTATCAATTTATTGTTCGCCTCCATTACGGTCACTTTCGACATTCTATATAAACATCCGAGTATTTCGTCCAATATAATATACGAATATCCATTTAAAACTCTCAGTACACTGACGGACTGATAACGATTAAAATGTAAATAAATATTGACATTATGGACGGTTCAGAGTAAAAAATATTACGACAACGTAACAGATATATAGTAAAAAAAAAAAACAAACAAAAATCATAGACAATACGGTACAGTTTTTCGCAGATGAAAAGCTGTTTGTAAATGTAAAAAAAAAAGGAAATTAAAAAATATCATTGTATCTATCAATACGGTAGCGTCAGATTTCTGAACGTGACGAGCATTCTAGAACAATTAGGTAACAGGCCTCACTCAAGGTTCCTATAGAGCAGCCATATTAAGATATGTTCACACTTGTGACATATTATATACATATAATGTTGCCAGATTCTAATGAGGTAATTAAAGAATCAAAAAAACTGATGAGATGTTTCTTAGAACCGTTAAACACAATATTATTCGATGCAATACAAATAATCGAATAAATTAACAGCATCGATATGAGAAAAATCGATTTGTGTATGAAGCGATAATTTATTAATTTAATGTATCATTCGTTACAAGTTCAAAATAATGTTTTCTGAGATCTAAGACAGCCAGCTGACCTGCGATTAAGCAACATAGTGGTAACATTAACACTGTTCAGTGCAAGACAAAAGATGTAGCCCAAAGTAGGAGTGAGCGAGAGAGTGAATGAGAGACGAGTTGCCTTACTGACACATGTGAGAGAAATATACACACATGTACAATAAACAAAAGAACGGGACAGTGTTCATACAGTTATATGTAAATAATAATCTGATGGAGCATTCTAGTTATGGTCGAGTTTATTTATAGACTGACCTCCATCATTGAAATTATTTCTGTATAGGGCTGGAGCTGGCAACACCGGTGCGTAGATTGCTCAAGCAAAGGGTTGCCATGTCAAGGGTGAAGGAGTTGTGTTATTATCATACAACTGGTATTATCACACGAGGAAACTCATTGACAGATACTCAAAACTAGAACTTTACACAAATGACACTAGAATTATTTTTCAAACGAAAGTTTCGTTACAAATTATAGACTTACCTTGGATATTAGGTACATAGTATGAAATTTCCAACAAATTTAGGTCGTTTCGAGCTGTCACTTACAAAACACACGCATCCCTTACATCTATACATACATACATCGTTCGGTCCGCGACAATATCAACGCACAAATACACAACGGCATTTTGATATTCGACACATTAGCAGACACGTGGGTGAATACATTTTGCACCTTATAGCGTTTATAGAGAGAGAAAGAGAGGACGATACTGAGCGAGAGGGAGGGGAAAGGAAAAGGAGGGAAAGATATACGGTAATAAGTGAGATGGAAACAGTCATTCTTTATTCGATAAGTGTCAACAGTCCCAACAATCGCGATTGCAAACAGAAACCAAACGACATCACAAACGTCAATGCAATCTCGACTCTATGCGTACGTGCATAAGGTGTACAATGTAATAGCGACGCGGCTGCGTTATACGTCTAAAAATATAATCGTATACATATACATAGAGGGCGAGAGGCCCCTCCGTCCGGGCTGCGCGCAGACTAGACACTGGAGACGCGATCCGCGACAAACGAACGCACACAATATTATCACACGCGGTCGCAGCGCCCACGAATACACACACATTCCATATAATATATATATATATCCGGGTCAGCTAGTATGTGTATATATAATACTGTTGGCGCATACATGTAAAACAATCCATTCTTTTAACGCGCCACAATAAGAGAGTATTTTCTTTTTATGCTTTTGTAGTGGCCCAAGTCTCCTCTCATAGTGAGAGAGATCTAGGCCATAATCCATCGTCGCCAAGTGTGGATCGGTAGACTTCACACACCTCAGAAGCTTTAAAAAAAGCTATTGTCTATGGTACAGGTGTGTGGTACTTTTCCAAACATTCGGTCTGTAATAAACATAATTTATCCTTTCTTTTTAATAGACAAAAAAATAGTCAAGTCTTATCGATGAATCAAGAAATTTATAATCGAGTTTGTATGGAATGTCGGTAATCGTGGACGCTCTTTAATAAGCTATTAATAATACATATATATATATATATATACTAATATTTGGTACAAAAATACTATATAATAAATCGTTACGATCGAAAATTATATATTGTTTTTATTGTATTTAAATATCGGTAATTAGATAACTACACATACGTCAAATATACGTGAACGATATGATTTATGTAAATTAAATTTAAACTGTATGTATAATACAAAAAAAAAAAACACTGTCAAAAAGAATTTAAAAAAAAAGTTATTCTTTTTTCAAATTCTGCTTCTTACAATACGTTTTTAGATTCCATTCGATTAAAACGTATATTAATTAAACCAGAGCAGACGGCTAAATACATCGTTGTAATACCTGTGTACAACCGGGAATCGAACCGGAGACTGTTTGCCAGACCGTCGACATCATTAATACGGTCAACGATTTTGATTTTATGACTTATGTTCCATTGCATTTACAAAGGAATCGCACTGATGTTAATAATACTAATTTTCTATATAAATATATAAATGTACTGAATGATTAATATTTTTGTGTCTGTAAATAGTCCAATGTACTAAATTGTTAGATAAATAAACAATATATTACCGAAAATTAATTTGCAATACTTTTCTCGCTCCCCTGTCTTTGATGCATTCAAGTACACGGTTTAGGCCAGAATACTTTAAGCTAACGTTACGAGGGGAGACTGGGGTTTTCAAACCGTGGAACATTAGAATGGTTGAAAAGATATTATATTAATCGCCATACAATTATTCGGACGTTGAAAATAAATGGATACTGCATTAAAATTCGTTTTAAAAAAGCAAGCGTACACAGGAATAGTGTGCAGCGTATATACATAAAAAGGAATACTCAAAATTAATTTTAAATATTTCATTGACATTTGAAATTTGTTTCAAACTTTTTCCAATGTTAAAATCAGCGCTTATAAGAAAAAAATCCGTTTATTTTATTAAAGCACATCGTATGCAATGTAATATTGTGGATTAAACAATAAACGAAGAATAATATTATGTAGTAATTATCATTATTATTAAAAACCAATTTGGGTCAACATTTCAAAAATCACCAACCTCTAACATCACAATACGAACACTTTTCGACGCGCGCTCGATTACTACGCTCATGGCGCGTAAACAATCCTACACAATATTGGGTTCGATTCTGGTTTGTTTCAAGCGTTTCGTAAGCAATCGACAATAATGCGACAGCTAATTCCTAACACATCCCATTCAATACCACAAAGTTAATAAGAAAGAACTTAACTTAATTTAATTAACATCGTCAAAAGGCAATATTAAGACATTTAACAGCGAAATAGCGACGCATACAGCGATGCCAAAAAGTTACATCAAACACAACACACAGTTACATACATTATACAGGACTATTATAACAAAACTTACGCGTATTGAGTGAAGCGCTGTTTAAAAATCTAATAAAGAAAATCACCGAATCTTAAACGTTACGACACACAGACGGACGGACGGCGACCTCTCGCGTATATTAATATATATATATTTTACATACAATATTCTCACACATCATGATATAGATAGTGTCACATTTCTAACTAGAGGGTGTTCGTATTAAAAAAATATCTATGTATATACCTATAATTAATTTAACGTTACGTAAATTAATATCATTCTTCTAATTTGAGAGCGTCCTATCGCGATCCCACGCGTGGGCCGGCGGCGGGGGCGGCTGGCCATCTGAAAATTTATATACAGAAACAAAAAATATATACATAATTATATTTGGATGTTATTTAAAGTGGAAAAACGGTTTAAGAAATGTATTCTCATTTCGAATTATTACAATTCATTTACATGAGAACTGGCCAAGCTACGTTAAGTTAAATACTAGGGCGGACATTTTTATCTTATAGCTACTTTAAATGTGAGTAATAGACTGTGTAAAGAAAATATTATTGGTAAGAGAGAATACATACTTTTAATTGCGATTCGATTTGAGAAGTGAAAAGCTTATTCGTTTCGGTTGAGATTAATGGTACGTTCAGACTACGACACAAATTCTGACATAAATGTCAGACATTAATGTCTGTGCTATTTACACT
>DWQT01004925.1:0-10763 GCA_018244895.1 Myscelus amystis hages
CGTGTTCACACAGAGACATTCGATGTGTACACTGAGTGTACGGTGTATAGTGTCGTAGTCTGAACCGGCCTTAACAAATAGACGCACAGACAGAGATACTTTGCTTGTGTTATACATATAAATCTTTCTCTTTAATCACACTGTGTATTAATGAAAACGACGCTGATATAAAGCTTAATATAGGTATGTAATTAGCGTGCGATTGTAGTAAAAATAACATATAGTTTTAATGATGATCGGAACAGAAGTCTTTGAATAAACAGTTTTGATGTAACTTTGTAGACAATAGAAAATTAATATTTTAAGACCAACACATTGAGAGGATGGAAACTTACATTTAATTCTGAGAAAATACTAATTCACGCTTTTAAGTAACTTAAACAAAGAGCGACGCAAAATTATGGCCCGAAGCCGAATCTAGGAGTATTGATGCTTACCACACGTAATAGGCTTGATAAAATATTTAAGTCGCGGCCGTTTTTAACGCGAATATTTTTCCAGGATCGTTCTAGCTATAATTTAATGCATACAAAAGGATGTGTAGATAAAGTTACTTGTTTTTTATCTGTGTACAATAAATAATGGCACAGATACATTTTAAGCACAAAAAATATCATGTGTTAGTGATAAGTTTGAAAATAATTCATTCCATGTTTATCTACTGTAAAGCAAATGTTCAATCATTAATTTAAAAATGGAATTGAATTACGTTGTAGGAATTAGGCACCAGGTGGCGCTGTAGTATATGAAAATTGTATGTAATTTCGTTATTTTTAAAACGAAAACCTTAAAAATGAAAATCGTAAAGACTATAACACTCCGCTTTCAAATTGACCTCTTGGGAGTTAAATAGGGAAAGAATGCATGAGAATTTCCTATTTTTAAAGTCAGAACGCTGAAAATTGTATGAAAGCGTTCCGTTGGAAAAAAAAAACGTTTCTTGGATTATGGCTGTTTTTTAGGTTGAATAAGTAATATGTAGCACTAATTCCGTAAGACCTCGATACCTGATTCTTACAGGAAAACTTAGTTCAGAGACAGTATGAGATTTTGAATTAAACTGTAACCGTTATTTGGACTAATAATACATTTCTCAGTTTCGTGCCAAACTTCATAAATCATTCCATTCACTTTGAACTAGTGATTGATTACCTCTAGTTGGATATTCATCCTTTTGTTTCTACACAAAACACAATATCAGAAGGACTTACGTATAGGATTGTGTATTTGGATTCGTAGGTGAAATACTATACTATCACGCCAGGTTCGTAGCAGGATAGGCAGAATGCGCTGGAGCCAAGTACGTATCTTTCCGAAATAGATATAAACTAATTTCACAATTACTTGAGCCCAATGAATTATTATTCCATAACATCTTGGCGGGTATTACTTACCCCGTATTACGCGTACTTCGTTAACCCTTTTCAATAGTATAATACTATTTCAATGGTCGTCGGATTTTCAATGAGGGGTACAAAATACCGTGTTATTATCATTAGTATTACTATCTGTCTATGACGTCACGTCGTGGGCGGTGTTCATGAAGCGTTTGTAAGCATAACGGTTGAGTGAAGTACGAAATAATGACGTCATCGGGGTAATATTTCAGTTATTATCTAAACGTTGAATTGAAGACGGGGAAATTTGCTAATTTTGTTGGGTAACCAAAGTTACTCAACAAAATTAGCCAGTAACCAAGCAAAGTGTATCTAAAGATTTATTTCTTGTATAGAAGCCTTTTATAGCGTACGTAATCGTAGGATACATACAATTTTACTTGATTTGATTTGTTACGAAATAAATAACATATTCTTGACTCACTTAAGATGTGTCGTTACCAAAAAAAGTTACGAAGTTACAATCTACGTATTAGGGTCTAAGAACATCAATATGCATGAATATTATAAGTCAAAACGCGAGATTTTTGTCGAAGAACAGGTGTTTTATGCAAAAACATTAAGCTAAAGTGTTCGAATAACTCGTTTTAAGAAATATCGAACCTGGTTCAAACGTGAAGGTCTACTTACTTCGTCAAATGCAAAACTTTGAAAGAACTTCTCGGAAGTATAATAATTAATCACTCAACTTTGTTATTTTTATTACAGTTCCCTTAATAACTCCTTCAGATTCTGCATATAAAGTTACAGTGAAGGTACCAACAGTGATACTTAAGTGGGTGGATTTTTTTTTTCAGGTTTTTGGAGAATTCAAGTGAATGGAGATTGCCGGTAATGAGGACATAGACAACAGCATTTTAGTAGATTGAATTGCGTTGATATTAAAAAAATATGTAATTTATAGACGGCATATTAAAAAAAATTAAATTCGTAAAACAAAGATGTAAGAAATAGAAACAAAAATGTACATAGAAAAATAGTATTTTTGTTTTGACGTTGATATTTTTGGTCAGTAACAAAAAAATATTGTGGCATCGTGAAAGGGATCTGCAGGGATTGTGGCAGGTGAAAATCCTTACTTTCTGTTTACGTCTGTTGACCTTAAGCGTAACTATGTTTGTATGTAATTTGAATTGAGGGCCACTGGTCGCCCTTTTGAAGGAGTGCGGTTGAATTTGCTTAAAAAGGGAGTTAGTGGACCCTTATAGTGAGCGGGCCAATAAAATAAATAACTTAATACTTGACAACCTCTATAGTTAATCTACAACTAAATACATATTACTTACTTGAAATTACGTGTCAAGAAATTATTATGCAACTGGTGTTTCAATAAAATAAAGGTACGAAAATTGCATTTAAGCTTTCGATTTATTGCCAACATATTTCCTCAGAGAAATAAAGCGTGCTTCATCTTAGACTGTACCATTGTGTTGGATGTTTTTTGTATGTTTTAAATAAAACTTCCATTGTACAAAACAATCAACCTCATTTATTCATTCTCACACTTCATCAACAGATGTCACTACTAGTACATAATACATAATTCCTATACAAAGTAGACACTCTCGTGTAATGATAGGTTAAGCAATATTAATATTATTTGTAATTTAAATCTAACTTAAGCATCTAATTACATATGTATGTATATACATGCTGTTAGAACTTTATAACTTTTTACGCTATATATTTACATATATACCTACAATCAGTTTTATATTAACTAAGAAACACGAATAACAATTATGTTTTTTATGTTTTGGATAAACACGAAATTTCAAATTTTGATTGAGTTTGGAGTGCACGCAGTACTTACTGCACCTGAGTTATATAACGTTAAATAAAGAATATAAAAAGGTATAAAAACTACTTAATAAAAAACGATTTTCAGATAAGTATCATTTAATCCTTGTATTATATAAGCAGACAAAAAAAAACAGTAAAATAAATTGCAGTAGCGATAAATAAGAGATTTGAAATACTATGTTATATTTTGGATCGTATCGAAATATTTGCTGTATTCGAAATTAATGCTTAAGCTGCGTGCACACCGAACATAATTCGTCGTTTTAAATGTTAACGTGAATTTTAATCACAAATCTGAAATTGGGCTCAACGGTCTATCCAAAAAAACATAAAACAACATCCTATACACGTAGAGATAAAATTTTTATTTTACAATAACAATAACAATAAAATCTAGTCGTATATGTAATTAAAAATAGGCCTTTGGATAGCTACTTGCGTTCTTTTAGACATAATACCTTAACCTATGTAGTAATATAACATAATGTTTATATAATTACATAATATTATGTACATACATATTAATTTTAGTTCGATTTTCGAAGCATTATTTACAATTATCTTATATAACAACAAAGTACGGTGTGATACCGTAGCAATTAACAGAACTTGGCTCGTACACTGCCGCGCACTCTATTTACAATGCTCAAAGTATTATTAACATCACATTAAGCAAGCAAAGTCTATATTATAATACAAAAAATAAAATTATATGTCAATCGGACACAATAACATAGATAAATTAGGGCAAGGAAAGTTTATTCGCGTGCCCGGAAATATTAGGCGCCATTTTTCGCGCTCAATTTACAACTTACAGTGACAGCTCTAAATGGTGTTACCCGTAAGCAAAATATAATGCCGACACGGCTTATTTACAAAAAAATGCTTTATTATTTTTGTGAAATTTAATTATTATTTACTTAAGCTTAATACTTAAAAACTATGGTTACGAAAGTATTCAGTATTATTTGCTAAGTAAATATCTATATATACATACTTCTGTATAGCCCGCGCAGTAGCAGGTTCTTGCAATTTGGTTGGCATGTATCTGAAAATCAAAATGGACGTTATAAATCACATCATCGTTTTCATATTGCATATGGTAACACTGTTTGGAGATTGCTTCGCTAAAGAATTATCATAGCTAAAATAATCCCGAGCAGTACAATAACTGCGTTAACATTCCAAGACTAAGCTTGCCTAGTACTTAGGGAATATAGCAACACTTGTGTCAGATCTATCAGTTGTTAATTAATCATTACCAAATAAGATAATACAAAGTCTTTTGTACTTTCAAACAGTAAACATATAGGAAGCAACGACCTGGAACAATTTAATTTAAATTGTATTCCAACTAGCTTCGTTATAAGTTTCATGTGCGCGACGCTGCAACCCTTAGAGAATTGCATACAAAACTTCCCGTCTTCGACAGTTTCGAGCTGTCTTTGTTGAGGACCACAGAGCGGCGATGTTTAATATTATTAGTATAAAACATTGAATTTAGACTGGGAAATATATTCAGTTGTTTACTTTTGAAAGTTTTCATTTTTCACCATCCGATACAGGGTTTCTGTGCTAATGGAGAGATTCAGATGAGGGTTACAGATGTACATAGATCTAAAGATAAGCAAGATTCTGCAAAAGTTTGATGACATTTGCCGAATGTCGGCTAACCGATGGAGCAAACGACTTCTGGACTCCGACAGTGGACACCACGTCGGCCTGTACTGGGTGGCGGAGGAAATTTGATGAGGCCCGAAGATCGGGAAGACATCAGTGGGCAAATGGCAGCTGATAATGATGATGGGCCAGAGGACAATGTTTACTATAAAGCAGGCATTTAGTTGCCAAATTTGTGCTCAGATGCGGAAGTGCTCATGTTATTTGTTTCTACTACAGAAACTGTTTAACTATGCTTCGTCCTTATAATATTTAATTAGTGCGTGTATAACAGTATTGATTATGGCCCTATTAGAGCGGTATCCAAAGTCCAAATTAATCTGTAAACGTTAATATACGCCGTTATAAATCAATTTAAACTCAAATATGTAATCAGCAGCGTCTGTTAATTAAGAAACTGTCTCGAGTAACTTGATAGTGTTGCCAATTAATTGAACAGCAACTTTGGCGCTAATTCTATTATAACCCTATTGTCGCCACCGATGGGGGTACAAAATACACACTATCTACTCGTACTAACTAGTAACACCTGAACAAATTTGACCCTGTCTATTTAATTTGGGTTTTGTGTAATATTTTGTAAATAACGGTGTGTCAAAGGAGTAGACTAATTAACTGAAAATAAGCCAACTGTAAAATATTTGAAAGGACAACATATTTGAAATTGTATTAAATTGTATTGAGCGGAAAATTAATCATTACTTTATAATAAAAATTATAAAGGCCTCTATTATTTTCTATTTTCCATTTCCATAGAAAACAAGTTTGGAGACATAATTCTAGAAATTTCGTTTAGAACTAACACCGATTAAAACGCTTAATTTTAACGTAAACCTAAAACAGTTTGAAATACATTTTATCATTCTAAATTTAAAAAGCTGTGAACGCGAGATTCTAATTATCCAATTCGTGGAGGTGTTATAAAACCTACAGTTACTGTCTAGTCGCTGCATGACTTGAAAACCTTACATTGTCTAGTTCGTATTTCATTTTAAGTATTTCATTTTTCATACAAAACGAATTTAACTAGCGTACATTTCTGATTGAGCGTTGATTGGAATCTTGGATTGTGATTGACATAGGAACTTGAATATCGAAACACAAATAATACGTACGTACGTATTGTTGAACAAACATTGTGATGGGTTCTGTTTCATTTCTATAGGACAGGTTTTAATTGATTCATTACCGTTTAATTAAATAAAGCAATATCAAGATACACTCTTTACGTAAGTTTCATTACATTTTGAATCGAACGTGGTTGGAATGGCTTCTTGCTTATTAAAAATCTGGTATATTTGAGGATAAATATATTTGAGACTCGGTGTAGGTAGAAAACCTACTCTGTTTGGGAATTGGCGTGATGGCGTGATTATCAGAGGTGATACCCCGCATGACAAAGTTGGAATCTCTTTAGACTAGTATTCTAAGCCAACGCAACCGTCACTCAAAATTTGTAACGTACTTCTAGAAGTCTAACCGATGCAAACCGCGGTCAAAACATGAATAAAATATTTTACCGTCTTTGAATTTACGTCTCTCAGCCAAGTACGTTGATATCGCATTTTATTATCAATGGTACATTACATGAAAGTTATTGTAATGAGATTCGAATATGAAGGGTTATTATGAAAGGAAATTACGTCGTAATACTCACTTTATAGAGGCTTTAAATCTTTCAGTTCAGTCAGCTGCGATTCTTCGTCTATTAATTGTAAGTTGACATTCTCACTGCGCGTGTGAAATGTCGCCGAGATTGCTTTGTCCTCCAACAATATGCTCTCTATCTCAACTCCGTTGTCCTTCTTCCCATTCCCTTCCGATATCCGTTGCTTTATCGACGGTCCTCTATTGAAAGAGGCGGTTAGAAGAGTCTCCTGGATGGTGTCGTTGCCGTTGCAAATCTTGTCCGTCTTGTGCGTGGGCATCCTGCCGGAATGATAGCTATTCCTGACGCCTCCTGTCGACTCGAAAAAAGGGAGCACCTGTTTGAACTCCTTCCTGAAGTTTTCATTCAACCAAGCGTAGAGGAAAGGATTGTAGCACGTGGACGCCATTGCCATCGAATGCGCGAGGAAAAAGGACAGATAGTAATAGTTCCACTCCGTCATTTGAGCGTAGAAGTCATTGAATATGTTTATCAGATTCAATGGCAGCCAAGACGTGCCGAATATAGCGACCATAGATATAAGCATCCTGTTCGTTCGTCTCTTTCTATCTCTGTCGGCTTCTTCCCTCCTCGTATTCTTCGCGCCGGGTTTCGATCTGGCACGATCGTTTAGTCTCAGACTTACACATGTATAACATACGGCTATGACTAGAAATGGTATTAGGAATTGAAGAACAGTGGTGAACACACCGAAGACTTTTCTAGATTTATCCGAAGGCCAACTTTCCTCGCAGTAGTAAGTCTTATTATTCGTTATCTGTATGCCCATGAACAGTCCGTACGGGCACGTGACTACTAAAGAAAATACCCATATAAATATGATTATAAATATGCACGTATTGAGTTTCATACGTGGGTGGAAAGGGTAAATGATGACAAAGAACCTGTCTATCGCTATTGATGTTAGGGTCAAAGTGGATATGTAGACGCTCGTGCCTTGCGCATACGGCATGAGGTGACAGAGGAGCCGTCCGAAGACCCATCGGCCCAGGAAAGTGTACATAGGCGTTAAAGGCACCGCGAATATACAGAGTAGAATGTCGGAGAGCGCCAAATTCGTTATGAATAGATTAGTGACCGTTTGCATCGCCCGATTCCTGAACACCACATAGCAAACTAGAACATTTCCGAACACTCCGAGCACGAAAATGATAGTGTATAGGATGCAGAACGACACTTGGACGATTTTGATGTCGATGATATCGGTGGTTTTGTTTGTTTTCGGCTCGTCGATGACTCCAACTGTCTCGCCGGTGAGCGTCTTCGTGAGGATCAACACTCCTCCGCCGATGTACGTGCTGTTGAAATTCATAGCAGTTGGATCATCGTCGTTTGTTATCGTGACGTCATTGTCGCTCGCGTTCATAGCGCGCGCGACGGCGAAGCGCTGCGCGCGGGTGCCGCTGCCGTTTTGCCATCCATCTGTGAACAAGGAATTTGCGTTGTTTTATACGGATAACAATCGAAACGAACCGTACCCACAAATTAAGGTTCAGCTTCCGTATTTACTGACATTTGACCAAAGCGCCAAGGTGTCGCGGCGTTTAGTGGCCATTACGTCACACAAATTTTATTTAACACCCCTCAGCGTCCTTTTCACAGATCAGATCCCGTCCCTCTAATGTGGCTTCACATATTTTGCAATTATACGCCTACACATTATTACGTTAAAACAATTTTTTTACGTACTCTCGTCACAAAGTATCGCCTTTCAATGCTTCACATTTGAAACGTGACTTCACAAAGCTTTTGTTTTGCAATATAACGCCTTGTTGACCCCGTTACCCACACGGCAATTCATGTTAGGTGCCGATATTTAAAAAACGACCCGCATTACAGAAATAGCGAATGTTAACTTTACATAATAACATCCTCGTTTCACCACTTCTGTTATTAGAGACGTACTTAGTTTCGAGATTCACAATTATAACTGTCATAACAGTTTCCAACCCTTATCGAAACACAAAAGACCTCCTACCCTGTTGCTTCAATGAATTCTCGTGGAAGGAACGAATAATCTATTTACTTATTAAGCACTTTGATGAGATATTAATAGGAGACTGGGCTATACTGACTAGTTTTGCAAATCAGATGCAGGCAGAAATTCTGTTGAAGGAACTCTCGTACTAAGATTGTGTTTTCTCAATAATTTTGCGACTTAAAAGGTACAACCTTACAGGTGAAACCTTTTTCTCACTATTCGTATGATTGGTTGGTACCTACTAAGAACCCTTTTCTAAATAGTTTCGTGAAAAAAACATGATATCAGTAAAACAGTATAAAAAAAGTGTTCTAAAAAGTACATTTATGTGTTTATTAATTTATTTTTATGTACGAATCATCTGTTAGTGGTCAGTCAATGTGGCGTTATGAGTAATATTCCATACTAATACACCCCGCCACACAACAAAACTGACGCCCTAAACAAAACCAGTCGCAAATGTGATGTTGACTTGAAAGGATGTCTCTTATTACAAAATGTGATATAGATTACCCACTCAAGTCCCGTCGAACACGTTTTAGCATTATCTCCAATCGTAAAGTATCAAGTTGCGGCACGAAATTCGTTGTCATGGCAACCGGAACGATAGCCATCAAAGAGACAACTTGAGTTTGGGTGATTCTAAATGGAATTCAAGATCGGTTGCTGTTATGGTTATTGGCTGGGCTTTTAAGTATATCGAAATGTTAACGATGCAACCAGATAGGTTGAATGTGCTTATGATGGCAACATTAGCCAATACAACATTACGAGATCATAACGCTCTTCTTCTAAGCAAAAATGTCTGAAATCGCAAAAAACCTACATATAAATAAAATGAGATTATAGACATATGCAATGAGGAAGGGAAAAATGAATTAAAAGACAACTTTCATTAGGCTGCCATTGTTTCGTGTTTTATAATGCTTGTGAAAGAAAGATCATTAGCTAACTCGCTAGTTTGGAGCTAGCTGTCTACGCTTTGATAAATGTGGTTATGGGATTTAGCGAGACCTTTCTTATACGAGCTCAACAACGACGCTATACTAACGGTGGAACTTTAAGACGATTTTAAATAATGATCAGATAATCAAATGTTGCTGATCCATAAAAATTAAGATATTTGCTGGTTTTTTTGTTATTGTTGTCTTTTTGAAAATTCCAAAAATGCTCATTTCCAGTATCTTAGCCATCCAACTGTTATTCCTATTTGCGTGGTTTCTCCGAGCAACGACTGTGTGGTTCCTAAACTTATACCCAATAATCTCGAAGTTATACAATTGTTGTACAAAAACTATGAATAATAATTGCTCAAGAGAATAAAATTATTTGCGTAACACACTCGTGTAAAGGTGGAGAGCTAATGAATATAGAATTAAATTAAAAAATGTTGCCTATGTACATAAGTCTAGACATTTAACAAACAGAACTTTGGAGACCAAATAAATTACATGAAGCGTTATATTGTCACAGTAGGCGCTGATAAAAGCCCTAGACAAAGTCCTGAATCAATTCGCAAATTTAACGGAAAGTGGGCTTTATCGGTAAACGGGAACAAATAAATTATCGTTAAAACAAAAACGATAAATTATTTTTACCGTTTTGCGTATTGTAAACGAAACTCCCATTCGAAAACGAGGGTAATAATATATTAAAATTATTCTATTATATAGAATATAGATAACCTAAATATGTCATTATATAAAGTGATATTGCAGTAGTTTTCCCACGCCTAATGTATTTATTGGCTAAGTGTATATTTGTAACATCTTATTTCTGTAATCAAGTGCATGAAATGAATCATTTGTATTAGTATTTATTGAATACATACAATAAATAGCAAAAACTTTTAAATTAACGCCGCTATGGCGTCTAACAAGGTTTGAAATTGCAGGCCGCGAAAGTCTCCGTAAAATTTTCTAATAAAATTACACACCAACTGCCATGCAGTATCAGCCCTCAGTATGTTATAACGGCTAAGTTGTTCTGAAAAACGACCTTTAAGTCATTTGTAACTTCAATAATACTATAATACCTTTGTATAATAAATTTAAATTTGAACCTTTGATTACATCGTAAATCAATGTAATCAATCGTAATTCAAAGCAGTGTTAAGCGCTGCTGTGTTCTGGTTTGAAGGGTGTGGTAAGCGAGACATACTTTTCGAGGCATTCCAACTTAGTCCTCAGGGGTAGAAGCGCGGCTGCGGTCGGCCTGAGATAGGAATCTAATT
>DWQT01004926.1:0-10762 GCA_018244895.1 Myscelus amystis hages
ATGCAGTTCAGCTGATGGTAAGTGGCTACTGCCGCCCATGGACATTTGTAATCGACCCCAGAGAAGATTAGATTCCTGTCTCAGGTCGACCACAGATGCTCCGCTCCCCCTGAGGTCTAAGCTGGAATGCCTCGAAATAGTATGTCTCCCTTACCACACCCTGTAAACCAGAACGCAGCAGCGCTTGCTGTTATAAGGCAGAAATAGGTGTGGCGGTGGTGCCGCCGGAGTCGAAACATAGAGGGTTCTACAACCTTGCGTTTTCATATAAAACGTATGCCTAAAAAGACTATTCTACTGTGCTTTGAAGGGTCCTGGATAGTACTTCAGCTTCCTTAAATCGTAAAAGATTACTACCTCCATGCAAAGCAATGTTCAATGTAAATAAATTGTGGTTAACTGTACGTTTATAGTTGTGCCACTTAAGATAAGGGCCTTTTAGGGACACGGCCTTTGGTAATGAAGGAATCGACTGAGCAGATAAAAAAATATCTATGACTATGTGTCTAACTATATCATCAATGTAAATGATCTCATAACGCTGGTCCCTACATAAAGTTACAGGGACGAGTAGGTATCTCTCGTATCCTCATAAACTTTGCGCCCGCCGTCAGTTTTATTATTTTTAAGGCTCCTGTATTATCTATTTTTTCTCAGAATAGATTGAACTCGCAGAAAAAACGCGATCCAGATCACAGATATCGAGCTTTGCGTAAAAAATAAACTGAATTTATTTAAAAAAAACCTTTCCATTTAACTGAGGCGTTAATCGTTTATGCTAACAATTCGAGGCCCGCGATTCAGAAATAACGTCATGAACGGAAATTGAATGTCGACCCGTCCCTTATTTCTCTCTAAATGGTTGAATAAATTCGATTTTGGACCACTCCAATAATGTTTCTACGCGTAAATGGATTCTGTGTGAATTTACATTAACACTCAACTTGAATATTTAGTGTCGATATAAATCGATAGGTATATTACGTAATCACTAATTTCCAATATGATAGGAGATGAGAGTACTTTTGAGAAGAGAGACAATTTATTAACTTTAGCGTAATCATTCGAATGTATTGAGTGTAGAGAAATGGCGAGATGCATATTATCTTTTCCACATATTATTCATATTAATTCGTCAATCCGTAATGGGGCAATATGATATTCTCCAAGCCTTTCATAGTTTAACCATGCCCAGCGATGGGATTTAAATAGGACTACAACGAGCCAACTACTTTCAAATTTACAGTATAAATTAATAAGTGCTTATAAAGCGTAGCTAATAAATTTAAAGCCAGCAAGCTCAATCATTTTCAGGTCAATTTGGTAACAACGAAATGAACTGTCCATAACATAAATTGCTTATAGGTTTATTTACATTAAAACCTGATACCGGGTATCCGACGATAAAATATAAATGGGTCTAATGTTTTCTTATCATTATTTTTCAGGTGATTCTCCCATTTCAGAACATTTTTATGCTTCATAATCCTCGCGATCAACTTTTGAAGTTATTATTCAAGTAACTAACTGTTTCATTAAATACAACACACACGGATTGTTACCTGTAATGAGATGTTTTCGTACCAATTAACTGTTCCAGTTAAACATCACCCACAAGCCGTAATTTAATAGAATGTTAATTAACCGATTGTAAGATTAATTAGGAATGTTTTGAAAGCGTGTTGTTTATTATTGTAATAAATACGCAATATCATATTTTAATTTTTAAACTTAATTTATATTAATATTAATTTATCAAAGTTGAGACAATTTTAATATTACCTCAAATTGATACACCATTGCTTGTAAAATATAGATTGATTTAAGAATTGTGTTAAATCTTTTAGACCTTTAATTGTGAAATTATTTGATGTTTGTCTGACCTTAATAGTGGTTACTTGAATAAGACATAATATTTATCCTTACCCAGAAGAGTCCTCGGTTGGAGTGTGACGCAGCCAGTGTGAATGTATTCTATCAGCTGACGAAAGACATCAGGTTCAAACTCCTCGATGATTAGGGTCTGGTGTTGCTGCGTTGAAGGCTGTGTGAACAAAAATGCTATTAATAACTTTAGATATTATATGTACATAGCACAGCAATGATTGCTGAAAGTAGTTAAGCTATTGCGTATTTTCTTTTTACAATTTTTATAATAGTCTTCACAATTATTTTCATTTGAACAGTTATCCAGATAAATGAAGTATTTTGTTCCTGTTAAGTATTGAAATATGTGTAAATTGTAATTATATTGAGTTGTTTAAAACATGAAAATGAAATTTTATTATGGCTTTATAATAAATTATATTTAGGGTGTGAGAGGCAGACTTTTGGATGGCAACAGTGAATTGAATTGCAATATAAATGCAAATTTAACGGAAAATTTAAATTCATTCACGAATATCAGTTGAAATAATTGTAGTGCTCTCAACATCGAGTCAAACGTAATTCTCGTGGAAGCATCAAAACGACAAGGTTTCAATTAGATTGTTGTACTAATTTGGAGCGTCTCTCCGCTTCGAAAATTAATTTCATTAAGCATACATTATCCTCATACAAATAGGTAGAAGCGAATAAACTCAATTACATACTTGTGTGAGTTGAAAACAAAACAATGTGAAATTGAAATGTAGATAACATGCCAGAAGGTGCCTTAAAAGCCGTATGTATGTACAAGAAAAGAATGTTAATTAACTGGAAATAAATACAGACGCTGAAAACCCAATACTCACTTTCAGGGCTTACGAAAATACTGAAACACTATTAAAAAAAAGTTCTGAAACTATGTTCGAGTGGAATAGAAATTTGGAAATAATCGCCAATTGTTACCATGCATTGAAACTTCGTAAAACAAAACCTACGTAAAATACGTGAACTGCTATAATTAAAAATGTTCTGTGTTCTTTGAGTTAACCGTAGTTGAAAAATCAAACTAGAAAAGTGAAAAGTATGTACAATACGACACCGATAAATTGAACCGAGGTATCGAAACCTACAACATTGTTAACGACTTGTTCCACCGACGGCGAATAACGATAAGCCAGCGTAACAAACAAAAAATGAAACAATCATCCAATTAATCAAAGTCAAGGATAAAATGTTCAGCAAGTAATGAGTTAACTGTTGTTGAAAACTTATTTTATATTTTTAATCAATTTTTATTCATGAGCATAAAATCGTTTTGCTTAAATAGTTATGTTTTCAAGCCATGAAAGAAAAACCATTTGAATCAATTGCTTATCATTTACTGGTCGAAAGTGGTTCAAGCCGTTTGATTTTGGTTTTACCTCTTGTATTGGGGCCAATTGCTGCGCGAATGACGATCTCTGTGGTGAACATAGGAAAATAATTTATTGTGATACTGATATACTAAAACAATAGCTATACCTATACTCCAAGGTACTATACCTACCTTGAGCTCGCAAGACAATATATTCAAGTTAAATTCCAGTGAGACATCAAAAGAAAATTTTCTTGTAGCAAAATCGTTCGTTTTACAAAACCCAGGAGATTAAGTAAAGGAAATGGAAAAAAAGAAAGGAATTTTTCAATGAGCTATTTACTAATAACATTTAAGTAATTGATAAATAATCAGTTGGCTGTTAATTAGACCGAGGTCACTGTTGTATATAGAAGCCATATGGTTTGTTTCGTGAATTGAACTTTGGATTAATAATCGATTTGTAGAGTCTATTTTAAAATAGATCACGTATGCTTGAAAAGTCAATAAGCTCTAAATAATTGATAGAATCCCGATCATATTCTACGTTTTCTAAAGTACAAAGCTATTGTTAAGTGGTTGCAGTAGAACTTTCAATATCAGACCTTGACGAAAGTATTTCTGCATTTTATAAATGGTCTGTAAACACTTTTAATAGTTACGTGAAACGAGCTAATAAAGAAGGTGTAAATAGCCTTAATGAATAATATATCAATAATATACGTATAATGATAATATTTATAATATGAAAAATTTATCATTGCGTTTTGTTTATCATCAATTTATCTACTTACGTTTAAAATTTGCATCCATTACCTAGGTGTAAGTTTTTCTATTATCGGAACGGTCAACAGTTTTTTCTATTTATTTGACCGTATGACCCCGTAACGCGGTGGTCCATGATCGATTCGGGGGAGAGCATAAAATCAATTTTACGGTCTCGGCTATCTCCGAAATTACTTGGGTGGCGGTTGGCGAGGAACTTTGCTTTAACCGTATAATATTACACTTATACTAACAGAAGCTGAAAAAATGTAAGTTGAGCAAATCTCTTTGCAAAGGGTATTGGAATTTGCAGAGTATTTCCTTATGGATATATTATCTTCACAAAAAGGGGAAATGATAATTATTTTAATATAAATTATGCTTACAATGTTGGAATCATTCACTACAGTTGTTGTTAAGTTGAAAATGTTTGTTATAAAATCTTATTAAAACGGTGGGTTTTTAATTTATTTGTAGCACTTTGTAAAGACCGTGTACAATCTATCTTATGCAGTGTCTAAGCAGCTAAGTAGAACAAAAGGATAACAGGTGCGCCAAGTATAAAAGCTGCCTTGAAATTAGATCGAGCTAACTTTGTATACATTGAGTGAAATTGATATTGTTAAGTTCCCGTAACCAACAGAGGGACGAAACATAACTAATACAATTTGTAAGTTTATGAAGTCTGTTTTACTTGAAGAGATAATAAATAGTAAGGTAGCATATTATTGTTTTGGTACGAAATTAATTTGTTATTGATATTTTGTAACATCTCAGCTCTATTAAGTGGTCGATGGCGAGTTAAAACGATATACAAATTATTAATAAATTAATTAATTATTTAAAAAAAAATTATTTTAAGTTTGTGTAGTCAAGCGTTTGACAGGAATTCGCAAAACTACGAGTATTATATTATTTTACTTTGAGCGTGATGAAAATGATTCTATTTCGTATATTGTATATTTCTATAAAAACACATTTATTAAAATTATCACACTTCGCGAACCTGTTGAGCTGCATTTTGAAGATTCAGCAGGGGTTCCGAGGACCTCTTGAGGAACAGCCTCAGTTTATTCTCCCTCGGTGCCGGCTCCTTCTTCCTTTGAGGACTAGGGGCTTGATACAACATCTTTTGAAATACTCTGTGAAAAACGATTCGATTTTAAGCGTGTTTAGCTAAGTGTTTTATTGCTCGAACTTCAGCTGAAACAAAAGTAAACCCTAATCACTCTTCAATAATCCGCCATCATCAAAAATAAACTAACAGAAATAAACATGACTTTAATGCTCTATTACAGAGCAGAGAAACCTTTGGTAAGCCTACCTCCAGAATCATGATGAGAATTTTATAAATTTAATTACATCCAAGCTTCATGATTCTGCAAGTAGAGTAATAGCTTAAATGGGATTTACATGAAACATCAAAGGTCTATTAACTCTTTACAATATCTTTGAAATGTTGGAATAGAATTTAAAGAAATAGCATATACGTGGAGTATGTGGAAATTTAATGAAAATGTCAGCACAAAGTCGTTACAAAAGCATTCTATTATAAATGAAACGACACCGCTTTGTATGCACGGGCTTAATTTTATTTTCAAAAAGGCAAAAGGTTCTTTCCATTTGACTGGACGTGGATATGGCATTTTCAGCTCTACCGCAGCAGAGCTTAATTTTCAAATAATTACATTCTGTTTTCGGGTAGGTTCAGAATTCAAAGGGAATTGGATCAGAGTGATTGTTAATGTTTTTGTTGATTGTTAATTTATTTGAGTTTTTTCGGGATTCCATGGTTGAATGATTTGAAAATCGCAAAGCTTTCTTATTCGTAAGCACCATTCTGTCAGCACCTGTGAATATTTATAACCCAGCAAGATTATGTGAATCATTTATTTTTAATATAAATTATTATGATTTTAATGGAATGAAATTTGCTTATCCGATTCATTATTATTTTAATTTTCTGGTATGCACGTTTAACATAAAACCGCTAAAACACAGGTTTTCGGATTACGTGAGATTTCAGTATTTTTACTTTGACCATACTCACCACATATTTTACGTGGTGAAATTTGAAATTGCACATTGTGAAACATTATACATCGCAGAAGTATAAAGTTCTTCCATTACTTTAAAAATAATATTGTTAGTTTTGAAGAAAATGCAATGTGTTGCTATTGCAAATGCACTTCCATAACAGGAGAATAGACACTTGATATTTCTGAACAAAGAAGAGGTTATGAAACGAGATGGATACGAAAAGGAAATAATACGAAAAGTCCATTCGAATGTGGTAAAGAACAATAAAAAAGAACGGGAAGGGAACACTAATGGATTCTGCCCATACATATGTATATAAAGATACGAGTATATAAATACATTTGCAGTTTAAAAGCTCCTAAAAGGGCGTAAAAGGGCGTAAAAAGGATAAAAGATTTCACGGCTAAAGGAAAGAAATTCACTGGATTGAATATGTTTGTTTTGTGAAGTGTACGCAAAAGATACTCTCAAGATTTCGCGATATTTGATATCATCATGGGTTTAATCTCGCCAAAGTGTAAAAACCGTGTAATTCTCTTAATTTTTTGATATCTTGTTCCTTGTATAATGCAGTGGTTTTGATATACATTCTTACCTGCTTCTTGCTGCCAGCACAGCTTTCACAGCACACACTGGCTCCCTAGTGTCGCCCACGAGAAACGTGACGTCACACAGCTCCGGCATGGACGCGAGAAACTTCATGTCCTCCGCCAGCCCGGATTTATTCTCGAAGGTGCTGAGGTCTGGCTCCGCCTCCATTGCCGCTAACACCCCGCTTCTCATTGACGACTGAAACACATGAACCTTATTACACAAACATCAGCATTGTACGGTAGAACATAATAGGCCTTTATCGTTGAACTACACATCTTATTGTGTTCTGTTCTTGCAAATAAATAAATCTTGACGTATGACATCATTCATTTACCTGGCAGCAGGAGGCAGTTTGTGAAAAAAATTAATTATATTTCGGCTTATTAGCTATACCCTTTTAACTACCATTGCTGGGCAAAGGACTTTTCTCTCTTTGCAAATACCCAGGAACATACTTCGCAATACTGCTCCAGAGTGGATTTTAAATTATTACAAGTGTAGTATAAGTTTGGAAAACTCCATTAAACTGACATTTAAAGCAATAAGAATGTCTCCGAAGGATGAAGTTATGTTTTTCTTCCATGTTTCTTGTTTTGTGTCTCAAAGTAATGAAGAGTCTCCTCATGAAATGTATAATGAACTTCTGTTTAAGTCTGTTCACTAACATTAATTAAGTTTCCAAACAGGTTAAATCTCTAAAGAAATGAGTACTCTTTGAATCATACAAATGTTAATAAAAGGTCCAGAATACAGTATTCCAACATGTTGAACATATTACGCACATATTATACATAATGTATAAACATTCTGTAGTGCACTAACTGTAAGATAAAATAAAGAAGATAAAAAAATGATTAATATTTTCAGTTTGTTTTGGAATAAGTAATCTTTTTTAATAAAATTCAAATATCTTGTAGTGTATACTTGTAGTGTATACTTAGTATATTCAGATTTTAGTTAAGCTTAAGACATATGCAAAACCAAGATCAAAGCTCAGAACTAATTCTCGTGCTAAGGAAATCAATTGCTTTCAGCAAACTCAATCTCAGATGCGATAACGGAGATAAGCTTACGCGAACAAGCCTGGTACCTTCGTTTGTTTTTAGTTTAATTGCTTTTACTTTTAATCAATTTCATCGAAGCTGTCTTTTCAATCCATTAAAGATAATGAGAAAAGGTTTATTTGTGAATACATATTTGCGAACATTTAAAGATTTAAAAAAATGCAACATCAATACGTATTTTATCATTTACGGCGTATAAAACTCAGATATTAAAATTTGTACGCGATTAAAACAAAATTTAAATATACATAAATATTTAAGTAGGATGTTTTTTTTTTTATCGAAATGAGGTATTGAAATTGTTCGAGTGTGAATTTTAATGCATGTTGCTTTGTATTAAGTGCGGCCTATTAAAATTACTGGCCGGTGAGAGAGTGATGTTTCAGAAACCGGCGCGGAGTAGAAGGATAATAAATGAATAGAAGAACCACATAAAGTTTGTAAAGACGTATTTAGTAATAATTATAATAACGATTATAAACCTAGCATAATGTAAGCTTATGAACCGACTGAAGGACTGCGATGATATATAATAGCCTAATTTCAGGCAGAGACAAGATTATTATCGACTTATATAACTTTTTGCGTACGGAAATGAGCTGCATATTTATAAGCAAATGATCCCACACCGACGGCACTCGTAATTTCTGCTATATTGCTTTTATTACGCCAACGCCGCAAAGTTTTGGCTTCGTAATATTTTACGACTAGAAGCTAAAAATATAAGGAAAGAAAACCTCGGAGGATGTAACTTCAAAGTAACGTAGCGTGGGTCACTTTTTCGCTACTTTCATTTCGGTTACGATAGCCGAAATGAAAATAAAAAGTTTGCAAAGATATAACTTTTTGTTGTTCGTTAGAAAATACGATTTCAATTGTCTCGAATACGAAACAAATTGCAATATTTTGTTCAAGTCGATGATTTTATACAAATAATTAAAAAAATAAAAATATATATTAACTACTTTAATAATGCACAAATAAAAATAATAAGCACATCAAATGTTGTAATAAAGTTAAATACACGGTAAATTAATGAAACCCACAAAAAGTGTTCACTCACTTCATCCAAACTAAAATGCCTTGTGATTGTGATATCCATTTCGTGTGCTTTATTTTGCGCAGTGAATTTATAAATATTTGTTTATTATCTAAACGCGACCGTTCGAGGCAAGACTCAAACCCCAACTGAGAGAAAACTGGAAATGAACGGGGCGCGTCACCACGCAAAGCGTTTGGCCCAAGTTTGGAGAGGTTACGGTTCAGGCTCAAAATATATATCTTTACTCGTATATTACATTATTATTATAAGCAAAATGTTTATCAAACTATCAAAAAATCACGCTCTGAAAAGTGTTATAAGAAAATAGTGACTTTCATACAATAGCCGTAAATTGAATATTATTTTAAATGTTCATCCGTTAATGGTGACTTAATTAATATGGTCAATACCACAGGAATCACTATAAAATAACCAATTTATTGATTACTCTATATATATATATACCGTATTGTAAATACTTCAACTCTTTTCTCTTACACCTCAGTTGCTAACAAATGTTTGCCCGGCAATTTCCTAGCGATAGATCCCCGTGTTTGATTTTACCCTTTTCTAGAATATTCCAACAGAAACGTCTTGGTAATTTTATTCAACAACCCTGTTAACCCACCTTTAACCCTTAGGCATACTATATGAGGCGGCGGTCTCCAATATTGGAACGATAGATTGATGAAGCTTATTTTCCTTTTTAACACTTTTATTGTTCCACAGTTCCATTTAGGTTTGGCACTGAGACTTTGCACAGTTTAAGCGAACTTAGAATCAACTCTAAGGTATGTAGGCTTCGTAAGCGAAGACTCTTCGTAAGCAAGAAGCGTAGACCCACGGCAAATAATGATCATGATTCTTATATTTAATAACTTAACGAACCTAGTAAGTTTTAAATGTTTCTTTTTGCCTAACAGGAAAATTTAGTTAATGATAATATTAGCTCCCATAATTAAAGGCTGTTCCGGGTACCCGGGTAAGACGGCCAATTTCCGGATATAAAACGGTGGACATGGTTCCATTTTAAACTAATATCCTGTAGTGCCTTTGACTCCGGTAAGCTTACACAAATGACAGGTAAGTACATTAAAACGTCAAGCAAATTGGCCTACAGTTCAAAAACTTCTTGTTGACTTCAATCTTAACTAACTAATTTACATACCCTTGTTATTGTAAAACTGTATTGAAACATAACTGTTTGTGTTAAAGTTTACAACAGATAAAACTTACAGCTTTGAATTAAGCAAATTTGATGGATTATGTTCGATATTGAATTATTAATCCCGTCGTGTAAGACTTTGAGCGGTAGTGATTTCCATCTATATCTTGGTAGCTATGAATAATATTTCCATAAAGACGAATAAAAACAACGGCATATCACGTGGTAGGTAGAAATGGCATTTGTCAGGAGAAAGGAAGAATGATAAACGCACGGTTTTAACGAAATCTGGAGAGCATTTGTCAAATAATTAAGCAGATTCAGCGTCTTATGTTTTATGGCGTAGCTATGCTTTAAAATTGCGTACGTTTTATAATTCCGATTTGAAAAAATAATATTTACTTATCTACTAATGATTTATAGATTTAATGTTTATTTAAAGTGTTAAATTTTCCTTCGCCTTTTCCTTGTTGTGTACAATTTAAAAAAAATCCATCATACGTAGGAATCAAATGCAGTGAAGCTGGTATGAATTCGTTTTATAATTGATCCTTCATACGCACAAAGCTAAGTGGGATTTTTCTTTCACTTGCAAAATAAGAGAATAAAAAGTTCCAATGGATCTAATTTCTTTTGCCTTTCGTATATTTTATTAGTTGTTCAAACTTTTCCATAAGTTTCTTTACAATGAGAACGGTTATTTTATGGGTATTCGCGCGAAATGTTTTCATAATTTTCAGATATGTTTTGATGATTAAAATAGCCTCTTAAAGGTGGTAGGACCCTCTGTGGTTTGACTCCGGCGGCACCACCGTCACACCTATTTCTGCCTTATAATAGCAGTGTTAAGCGCTGCTGTGTTCTGGTTTGAA
>DWQT01004927.1:0-10761 GCA_018244895.1 Myscelus amystis hages
CAATAAATTTACCAATTACAGACACTCGTGTGCACACAGAGACATTCGATGTATACACTGAGTGTACGGTGTATAGTATCGTAGTCTGAACCGGCCTTAAAAGAAAAAAATGAAATTGCAGCAATAAAAATCTTTCGCTTTTGACACTGACGAGAATCATTCGTTCGTAGATTAAAGGTTTTTCGGTCACGCGAGTGTTCTCGCTTTGGTTTTCTGATCGCCCATAAAGCAGTGTCTAAAACACTAAATGTAACCAAATTTATAGAAATTTCATTTTTACGCGACCTCAAGTAATACCGCATTTATCTTAAGTGACTTTAAAACTTCAATAATAACAATACATATTAATAATACTTTGGCATTTAATTTACAGCATAATGAATTGAAAACATTAAAAACGTTCAAGGGGTGCTCGTAATGGTCATAAATTATAAAAACGGAAATATTAAACTTAAAAAAAAAACTTGAAATCCGGAAAAATCACGGAGAGGCGTCCATTATCTTGAATTAATCTCGTCAAAAACATCCGCGCTGAGCGGAAAATAATTTAATTTCCACGTTTTCACTCGCGAAACTCGATGGCACTCGAAAGAGTAAACCGTTTGAGTTCTGTATGAAAAAGCAATTAGAATAATGAACTTGAAGAGCATTTAAAGACGAGGGACTCCGGCCACACCACGCCGATCCGCTTACGGGAACACGGGGAATCGTCGAACGGGTCTTCTTACGCTGGTTTTTTGATAAAGGCCCGTGGGACCCCACGCTTCGTACCCTCACGTTCGGGTGCTAAGATTTTCGCCCGCAATCTCTTTAATATGTTGAAGTACCTTTTCTTTATTGTTATCGAAGGGCTTCAGGGCGTTTTTTCGACAGGTGTTTTGTCCTAGAGCTACCTACATTCAGCGAGGCAACACAAAGCGAGTCAAGTTCTCCTCCGGCGCTTTAACACTCTTTCGCCGTAAATTGAAAAAAAAAGTTACGCAATATAAAATGGGAGGATTTTCAATAGATTTTTTTTATATACTAGCAAGTATTTCTTAAGCACTTTCTTTCTTATATTTTATCAGCGTTTTAATCACAAAACTTCAATTTTTATTACATATTGTATATAAATATAAGTTATATGTAACTTCCCTTAATTTATGTTATTAATATGACTTATTCGTACCTCAGTCTCAAAGTCAGAACCCGGCGGTTAGCTAAACATATTCAACTACGCAATTACAATACGTATTAGCGGATTACTTGTATCTTATTTCATCTTTATCCTATCATCTCCTAATCCTATCATTGACACACGCGAATTATTTTATTAGATACCTATGTAACAAACATTTGTTTAACAAAGGTGAAAGTCTAAGATTATTTCAAAATTCACTTATTTTTACAACATCGCAGGCGAAGGCTGGGACTATCTTCATATTTCTTTACCCGCTTGTACCGTATGCAGCTTGTGGTTTGTTGCCACAATATATTATTCTAAACGTGATGCTCTAACGTGGCTTTTACAGCCAAACTTCTGTATTAAGTTTAATTTGGTCGTAAAGCTCCATACAGGGAGTGCACTTCTAAACAAAATACGTGCTGGATCATTCTTATGGGTTCTGTTAGCGAACACGAAAATAAGATGCAAAGTATGATATTCCTCGAGAAAAATAGCATTCGCATTTGTTAACATCTATTTATCATTTATATTAAGGGGAAACTTAAATCAAATCCAAACCACTAGGATATTACTCCTTTATTAATTAACAATTTAACTATTATTTCATTCATATAACTGTTTATTTGAAAATAATTAAACGAAATCCCCTATTGTCCGTCAAATCTCAGTATACGAGTAACTCGACCAAGTTGAAAAGGTATAAAATATAAATACTTTAAATTGTGCCCCCTGGGAGGTATTAGCATAAACGGCCGCTTAGTAAAGGGAATAACTCTCGAGGCGGCCGTGAAAGCGTGCTTAGAAAAAATATTATTAAGTTAAGAAGTACTCGGTATGTATAAAATTTAATGTCAGAACCATATAATATGAATATTATGTTAAACAATTGTATATTCTTTACCACTTACATAAGACGAGTCTAAGCCGTCGCGAATAAGTACATATGGGTATCTTTTACCGCTCAGTTTATATCCTTCCCGTCGAACGTACGAGTAACTCGCGAGCTACGGTATTTTGATATCATTTGCCGAAAAAACACCTGCACACAGGAAACGAGGCGAAACGAAAAGTATTCGTGTCTTTTACGAGGAAAACGTGTAAAACAGGCAACTCTTAGTCAATTTACTTCTCTCGTGCGTTTTATTAATAATTTCTTATAACAATGTACTGAAGATCTCCCTTAAAAATTAATATTTAAGAATACAATTGCGTGATTTTTAATGTGATGCAAATAAGTAAATAGTGGCAAATAAAAAAATATAAAAAATAAGTTATTAAATATACTTTATTACACTATTGTAATTGCGTAGCACACGCATACTTGTCTATGTGTAGATAAAAAATAACTAAAGAAAAAATATGCTCTTTACACAAATATACGATTATGTCCTGGCTTGAAATCGAACCCAAAACCCTCCCGCAATTGGTCTGTTGGTAAGACTCTTTGGTCTATTTGACAAAAATAAAGACATGTAATAAAAATACTCCAACAACTATTGATCGTTGGCGTCAAAATTGAAACGAGCCTATATGGGCTATGATCGCCTGCTAATATCTCACGCGGCGAGGTACAATGCTTTCAGCGTTGGTAACAATCAGTGCCACGCTATTCACGACCTAATGCGCCTGACATTAGACTAACGTAGGTGATCCGTATGTAATCTCACTAGACCTCGTCCATTTAAGAAGAACCATATCGCCTGTAATGCTTTTCATTGTCACTTTACGACCGAAGTAAATGGTAATACAATGCAGTGCAAATGCAATGATTTATAAACATGTGCAATAGAATTGCACGCGAACGTCTATAGGAAAACATAAAATATTTATCTATACTAATATTATTAGCAGTAGGTTTGTGAGTTAGAATGTTGCTACAACCTCGTAACATCTACACGAAAGAAAGAATAACTTATTTGTGATTATTGTACATCATATTTATATGTAATGTAATATAATGAAAAATGATCTCAATTTAGATTTCGATTGTTTTTTGCCATTCACGCAACTTGGGAAGAAGCCGTTAAATTGAAAACCAGTCTTCGTTAAAGAGTTAAGAGAATTTTTAATCGGATTCCTTTCTTCCATTCCTTCACCTCGCGAGCGAAGGCTGCTTTAATTAACTTATACTCCCAACTTTCAGCGGTATTTATGTCTTAGTTACGTATCGCTGGCTATTGTCCAACTGCTTCCTGGAAGCTACAACTAAGAGCCAGCACTTTTTTAAATCAACCATCTACAGACTCATTAATTTATTTGATTTTTTTTCAACCCTTTTACAAGTCCACTGTAGAAGCGGATCTCCTCCCATAGTGAGAGGGATTTAGGCCATAGTTTGATTTTTCATCCTTTTAGAGGTCATTTTACAGGTCCAATCCCTCTCACTATGATCGGAGACCCGGTCAAGCAGTGGACCACTAAAAGGATTTAATTTATTAATATGTAGTTTAATTTATTAATGTCGGCTTTTTAACGAACTCCTGTCGTATTAAAGAATGTGATTTTTTGAAACTGAACTTTTTTGTGTTTTCTCTATGACTCACCTCTGAACTGCGAATCAATTTTAATTAACTTACGTATTCAACGTAATTCCAACTGTATTTTTAGGTCAGTATCGCTGGCGACCCTCCAACTCCCACTCGCGAGGCTCTTAACAGCATGCCAGGATAGGCCCGCTGCAGAATCTCTGCAATAACGTTTTTTAAAGCAAATCCCGTTGCTTTAATCAAATTCTAAGAAATTCAATCCCATTTATTATGAATTGTTTGCAATAATTTTGCGTGAGTGTTTATTGACAGGCGGGCAAAAAGAAACATACTCGTATATTGTATTCTTAGGAACAAAATAATTAGATGCGTATAAGGGTGAGAAACTGCCGCTTAAATACTAATGATAAATGTATTACAGACCTTAGTGTTGGGTTATAAAAAAACATATTGCATAATCAGACGAAAATCCGAAAACTTTATACTGTATATCGTGTACGTAGCAACGGTTTTGAAAAAATCCTCTTTGAAACATACATTACTATTTGCGTATATGTAATTATTCACCTTTTTCTGCCTTATAACAGGAGTGTTAAACGCTGCTGTGTTTTGATTTGAAGGGTAAGGGAGACATAATCCTCAGTGGTTAAGGCGCATCTGTGGTCGACCTGAGATAGGAATCTAATCTTATCTTATCGATTACAAATGTCCATGAGCGGCAGTAGCCACTTGCCATCAGGTTGACTGCATGCTCGTCTTCTACTTCCATATTACAAAAAAAAAATTAAATGGATTATTGTCGTAATTAAAGTTCCAATTTCTCGTTACATTTATTATGTCACGTGTTCTGTTTCGTGTGATGTAATTATGTTATAATGTAACAGGATACACTTTTATTTAATTAGAGCCATTTGCCGTAAGTGATGTAAACATAACTCATCCCCTACATGGGTCGCATTATTTCTTGGTGTTAGGGTGAAAATGGGGCGCGGGGATAGATGACGGCTTATTATTCATCTGAAAAATAATATATCGGAGCCGTGAAATGTATCACGTATAATAATCCTGTTTGACGACATTTTTAACAATTCTACAAATATCATGCTTTATACCGATGCTAATAATAAGACAACATACATATACGTACATAAACGAAAGACGATATTAGCCGAAAATAAAAAAAAATATTTGTTTTGTCGAAATTGTCTATGAAAAGTATAGTTACATTGCACCTACGTCTAAAGTTTTTTTAAATTTATTTCTAACATTTCTAGCGATCTGGTAACGTTAAAATTTGAGTAAATATTATTTAGATAAATATTTATAATTTTACTATCGTGAGCGCCTATTTTGTAAAGTGTTGACAAATATGAGAATTTTCAGGCTTGCCAAAATGGTAGGCGCTAGAAATCATTTTAGTCTGCCTACCCATATGGGACACAGGTTTGACAACAGGTAGTTTTCAACATGTGTTCATAAGTATAGAAGTCACACTACCTCACACCCCTCCACCCCCTTTTTTGAAAAATCGGAGGCTTCGCTGACGAATTGATAAAACGCCTTAACTTTTTCGTAGGCATTCATAACAGACTTTCTACAGATTGCTGCTTCCAGCTGCTATTCTCTCTACTAGTTTTCACTGCAAATGGTTTCGGTACGCTCGCATTCAGTTGCGGGCAAAAATCAGCGCTAATTTTTGAGCCATAAATGTGAAAATCCCACGATAAACCTTAGCATAGTTTAAAAAACTTGAAGATGCATTCTCAAATGATATTTATCTCTTTCGCGCTGCAATCTCGACTTGAATTTATTAAAAACTGTTGTTCACTCGTGACGCTCGGGCCTCGAGAACTCGCTTCGGACGTGGACGAAGCGTCGCATTACTCTGCCGTTAAGTTCTTTAGGTCGAGAATAGCGTAACATCGATTGTAAGTAAAGCGTTCACTCCGTACCGCGGCTGGTGACGTATCGACACGCGATTATGACCGCTATAGAGACGTTCCAGCATACATTGTGGAGCGCCTTGACAATTTGTCACATTTATCGGCTCCATTCGTTGTAGAGTATGTTTAATTAAACTGGTCCATTGTTTCCATTGCAATGTATGGTGTTGCTGTTGTATAGCGTCGTAACTGGTTATCTATTAGTTGCCCTTAAAATGTAAATAATATATGACAATCAACTTTATATACAGCAACTTACTAATCTTCAGCATGTTCCGTACCTACACACGGTACATATTTATACCAAAAAACATTTTTTTTACAATTTTCGTTTGTCGCTTATAATTGATCCGGCTAATTTCTGGAACGGCTGGACCGATTTTGACGGAACATTCACGGGCAGATAGCTGATGTAATAAGAAACAATTAAGGTTACTTTTAGAGTTATACAAAGTAATAATAACTAAACACAGCTAGTAAATAGTATAAATTCATACCGCTATGGGCCTTCCTGAGACAATACACTTAGTTCCCTAACGATTACCAGAGAAAAACCCTTTCATCACAACACGCCGATTAATATCGCCGCCATCGGGGACACAATCAGGGCCCCGAGCCTCGCGTGATGACGCTTCACGCTGATGATGCGCCAGATAACGCAGGTGCTGTAGGGCTGGCACAAACAACAATTAATTTACATATAAATCTCTTTTGTTAAAACAGAAAATTATTTCACAAAACAAACCTTGGTTAGATAGATGAAGAACAATACAATCCCAATTTTAAGTTTTTATCCACCAACTTAACAAAGTGTTATAAGATTAAATATATTTAGCGTTGCATTCGTAATGCGAAATTGTTGATATTATAAGAAAGTATGTAAGGAAACCACAAAATTTTCGCGTTTAATTCACTTTAATTTTTTTTTATTGTGACAACCCTAGCTGTCGGCCATCTTTTCTTTAATTGGACATTCCTATTGTATACCACGCAATGCATTTAGTTCTACATCTGGCGTAATACAATCAAATATGACTCTTATATCCACGAAATAGAGGCTATAGTAACGTGTAGATTTAGGAATGATTGTTTAAAATGTAATCGCTTTTGTTTTCGAGGATTACCGTGTTTTGTAGGGCTTGGCTTCGTTAGTTAAACTCTTTATCACAAAGACAACAATCTTAACGATATATATGAATGGTTGCATCATTATTTCTGAGCAACACCGACGTGGTGGTCCGTAACCCACAAAGATCTGGATCTAAACCTAAGTGAGCGATATAATGCTAATAAATAACACAAATAGATATTTTTATTAAACCCAAACGTAGAAATGCAAATTTTGCGAATCACACAATTGTCCTTAGTGGGAACAAATAGACTAAAACACAAGTCAAATGTCAGCTTTTTACATTGCATTATAAAATGAGCGTCGCTACTTTAGTACCCCGTGTTGCAAATTCACATCAAAATATGTTTATGCAGTACCTGACATTAAAACAGATGCATACCTTACACATCAACGAGAATTCGCTTTGTTATTAATGTGAAAGATGCAAAGTCTCTTCAAGAATATCACACGTAAAATTTTAACATCTTAACCTACATATTGAAGGATGCGCGTAAAGCGAAACATCTTACGCGACGGCGCCCCCTCTTGAATTATTACTGCTGAGTAGGGGGGCGGCGGAGAGTAATGGCGCTCCGTGACGTGACACGTCACGTTACCCGGTGAAGGCCACGTGCATCTGGACCCGGGTATAACGAAGCTTTTAGAAAACTATAGAAGAATTTTTAGTTAAATCATTGTATATTGCTGTTTCATTTCCTATACAAAAGCTGTCTGTCACGTTACTGCGTAATTCTTAAAGAATTAAAGACGGGTTAAATACCGTTACGTAGGTATTATTAGAACAATTGTGTTTGGTCCTGAAAGATGAAAGGTGAAAGGTCCTCATACTAGGCCATCTTTTGAGAGGCCATTACAAGACCATACAGGGGCAATAATGACCTTGTGTGGGGTCTTTTATTGGCCTGATACCCTCATTGAAGGCCTTCGTAGCGTACGCATCTTATCATTAGACTAAAGATGTAATAATGACCTTGACCTGAGTAAATACATTGTAATGCGTTTTGATTGTTTTGTTAAACTCACCGTAACCCCTTAGCAATGTTTTTAATCTTCCCCAATACCATCGAAATAAACGTCCAAACTTTAGCATTAACACTTAATCGCTGATCAAATTGATGACCAAAACATCTGTTTTAGCGAAGTTCGTCTATTAAGCAAGTTGGTTATCCGCATTCCTGAAAACAGCTCGCGGCGACCTATAAATTATTATGCTTTATATTGTACTTGAACTGTTGTTTTGAAGGCAATGAGCGAATTTTGGAGCAGATTTTTTCATATTGTTGTCGTAACAAAGGTATTTTACATGTCCGTTTGAAGGAATTAAATCAGATTACTTGGCAAAGTTAGCTGTGGTTGCCTAGTGGTTAAAATTCAGTCTCTCACTTCTAGGTTCTGGGTTCAATCGTGGTAAGCACCGCCGATTTGTTACGTGCGTTTTATAAATAGAAAATTGTAATATCACTTGCTTTAACGGTGAAAGAAAACATCGTGAGGAAACCTCCACACGTAAGAGATGTTATAAAATATAATTTTTCTCGAGGTGTGTAACGTCTACTAATCGGCACTTGGCCAGCGTCGTGGACGATGTCCTAAGTCCTTCTCACTAAGAGAGGAGACCCGGTCCAACAGTGGACCAATAAAACGCTCGAAAAAGAAACTTAGCAAACCCGAGAGAAGGCATCGGTCACAGTGGATGTAGTTGCGCGCGTACAGACACAGAACTGTTCATTGAAATGTTAAATTATTTCTCATTTACTCTTTTACCGGCGACCTTTTATAAGCGCTGTTCACTCTACATGCCTATCAAATCCAGTTCCATTTCGCAGTCCAATATGTGTTACCATTTCCACAAAACGAAAACGGTCGAGTAATCAGTACATAATGAGCAATCTCCAAGAAACTCCCCAACAGAACGCCATAATTTGTTTAGATACAACATCAATAAACGAACAGGCGAACATCCCGACCCGAATCCAATTAAAAGTTTTTCCTCGTAAATTAGGAAGGACCCACAACAATACCGCGGGTAATGTGATTGTGAGGGCGATTTGATACTCCTCACCTACCATGATTTGATAGCGAAAGGTTTTTATATTAGATCTAGTAACTATATGTTATTGGAAATGCACCTTATAAATAGGTCATAGACACACTGTAATACGATAGACACCCTTCCTGAAATCACAGATGCGGTGAAACCAATCATCAGTAGGTACAATTTGTGCCAACAAAATCGTTCACCAGGAAAAGGACAGCAATTAAACTTTCCAATTTATCCCACAAATGGGACAAAGCGGAAAAATTCAATATTTAAAATATAATGCATGTATTATTTGCATGTAATACAATTTTGCATGTAAATGAATTTTCGTTTCCATATAAATTGACGAAAGTATGTCCATTACAAGAAGCGTTTATTAGTTTCCGCGTTTTAATTAAATCCTTTACAAATGCAAATTGTGAATAGCGCGGCGATTTAATTAATTGTTTACTCGTAATAAACAATAAAGTTCCGTTTCGCTGCATTTATTCGGTAACAAAACATTATATCACTTAATTTGTACGGAACATTAATAGTCCAATTACTGAGTTATGCATCATTCGTACGGGGCGAGAGTCCCGCGGGAACAATTCCATTAGCCGATGTATGTAAATAAAACTTGTATTATCAACAGCGCTACGTAAATCAGGTATTGTGCAATATGCATCCACAATAACTATGTAGTCTGTAACTGCTTAGTGCAGACATGTTTCGAACACATGCCTTGAAACTGGTATGATACTGAAAATCAGCTAAAAACAAGACAGAAAAAATCTATAAAGACACATCCTTACAATTCTCTAAACTATCTCTTTTAAAGTATGGAAATGTTGAATTAATTTATGGAAGTAAAAAAGGGCATATTACCAAATTACCAATAAAACAATAAATTTGACAGATATATTGGAAAGAATATACGTATATTTAATGAACCATCTATTTATTCTGTTTTTGTAGAAGTGTGAAAATTAAACGAACACAAAACAAGGGATTTACGCAAAAAATAAATTTACTTAGAAAGCATAGAACATAACGAATCTCGGAACAAAGGTACGAAATCTCATTCCACTGAAAAGAATAATTAGGTCAGTTAATTCCATTAATGAGTTCATTGTACAGAGAGTCGCGACTTATTTGATTTGTGACGAATTTAATTTGTTTAAGTCACCGCGAAGCACTCAGTCTCTTGTCACGTAGAGAACGAGGAAATAGCAAACGAGTATTGCTTTTTTTTGTAAGGCTTGCGTTTAACTACAAGGCCACGTGTTAAGTGAAGTGAAGTATAAGATGTAGAACGGATGAATGAAAAACGCGCATATTAACTTTTTTTCTATTAACTCGTTTTCTTCCATTCTATTAACTCTATTTCTGTTTTTAATAATACCAAATTATGCGATAAGAATGGAGACGGCCAGGGAGTTACATAACCCACAGTGTTGTAAAATAAATGTTTGCCAGGATTCGAACCTCAGACATTATATTTTAAACCATTTTTCATGCGACACCTATTGTAAAGTCATATTAATAAATTACTACATACCATAGCTGATATCAAATACCAATTCCTGTTAAAGTCGGTTACAGGCACGTAGCTTTGTAGGATTAGATAGTAACTCTTACATCCTTAATGTATCTGTCTTTATAGCAACTGTCAAACATCTGTCATGATGACATTTACGGAAAATATCGCTTTGAATTTGCTCTCTTCTCCGCCCGCGGGTAGTGAGACAATTCGGTAAATAAACGTGGATTTAAGACGATTTTCTGGATTTTTACACTCGGCAACATTGCGACGATGTTGCTCTGCAGTCGACGTTTCGTATTTAAATGAGGATAATTTTTTAAACGGAAATCTTTGTGCCTTATTAAATTGTTAAACACGAATTTACTAAATACTAATAGAATTACATGCTTCTGCTGATTTTACTTCGACTTTCTTTAATAATATCCCTGGTATCGGAAATAAATGTATATCTGTTTCGACATACATTTTA
>DWQT01004928.1:0-10761 GCA_018244895.1 Myscelus amystis hages
ACACTGCTGTTATAAGGCAGAAATAGGTGTGACGGTGGTGCCGCCGGAGTCGAACTACAGAGGGTTCTACCACCTTTTGGATGGTTTTGTTGGACGGTTCACCGTTAATTATACAAATGCAGGAGTATCTAAGCATTTTTTTTTCCCAAAAGCTTTGCTTAAGCTAGTTGCTTTCTTCATTCCTGAAAGTAATCTCATACCCCACACTGGACTAGGGCGCTCTAATTTTATTACAATTGTCCTGTTCTGGATAAAGATTCGACGTACCTACATTCCACTAAGATATTCAAAGAACAACTCAGCTACTATACATTTCATTCCTCACATTGATATTGCTCTATTGCATTAGATTTCTTATGAAGTCCTCGTGTTTTCACCTCCACCAATCTAGCGGTTACAATGCTATAAATAAACATCCCAACCAAAGGTGACGTGGGAAGGGCGATGCGCCATGTGTGGACCGCCTGCGAAATTGAAATGAAAGAAATAAGAAGTTACATGTTTTTTTAATAAGAAAACGCAATAAAACGCGAGGTGAACGCACGTGTAGCCAACAGCCACTCGCCGACGATTGATACGGTTTAATGCGGGGGGAAGGGTTGACGCTTAAAAAAGATTTTAACATCTTTTTTAGTGCAACTACTTTTTGATGTTGATGTTTTAAAATTTTCTTACGATACAACAAGTATTACTTATCTACTAGCGGTGCAAATCAAACTTACTTTCATTCGGTCACTGTAATGATAAAGAAACATGTAAGAAAGCATAAAGAGAACTTTATTTCTCTGCAGAGTTTGGAATATTAAGTCATACGTGGTCGTATCTTCGCCCTTAGAACGATGTAATTTTTACTTAAGAGACGAAATGGAAAATCGTTTTGTGCATTAACTATTCCATTTGTCAATATAACTTTGAGCATTTAAGATTCAAAACCGCGTCGCTCACGTCGAAAGCAATACGTAAATAGAATTAACATCGTGGGAGACACACGTATGGCAAACGCGCACCTGATTCACGCACTTACATATAACGAGATAGAGTCGGAAATAGAGTTACACGGTAGAGATAAAGTGGCGTGTTCCTTGTCCCGTTGAGGTGGTTTTGTTTTTAAATTGTAATGGAATGATACTGTAGAGTGACAGACGTGTGAACAGAACGGTGGCGCTTTCACAGGAGTGGACGGGGCTCGTAATGCGGCGATTAGGGGGCTCCGCTGCAATAGCGCTTCTCACGAGGGGCTGATTTAATCGGGATTCGACTCTCGTTTTGCTCAAGATGTTTACTGTCTAGGGACTTAGCTGTATTCAATTATGATTACAAATATTTTACTTAATGGGTATACCCTGTAGTGATGGCCTAGTGGTTGTATTCGTTGCGATCTGCGTTCAAATCCTGACTTTATGAAGTTTCATGCGTTTTGTAATTACAATTAATATCACTCGCTATAGTGTGAAAAAACAAATCCTGATGAAATCTGTAAACCTTACAGTACATTGTAACATATACCTATGATTTTTGAAGTGTCTGCCCATCCGTTCTTGCCAACGTGGTAGACAATGTGCATGATTAGAATTGTTTGGATATTATTAGCACAGGTTCTGCTTGAGGTCAGATGGTTGTATATATGTTACGTATATAATATATTTGCACACAATTATTGTATTATATAGATATGATATTAAAATTATGGTCATGAATTAATTGCAATGTAGAGCCTTCGACGAGGATAATCAGTCGCAAATCCAAGTGCCGTATGAGTATTAAGAAGTGTTTTCCCTAAATTGTTTACAGAAACCCTCGGCGAGCGTGTGCTGCCCGCCCGCCCGGGGTGCCGGCGCATCGTTTTCTCAACGATCATTCGCAATCAAATTTCGGCGCGAAATCGGAACGTTTCACAATAAAAGTTTACAACGCACCGAATCGCCCGAATTTCATTAGGGAGCCGGCGGGAACGGGAAGCGGTACAGTTTTAAAAAAGTATTGACCGTTTGATTCTACTACTAAGTGAGTTTCTATGAAAACGATGTTGCATTGAGACTCCGGTAATTTTTGTATTGAATATTTCGTAACGATCGTAAAGTAGTTTGAAATACCCTATAAGGCACCAAAATGGAGGTATTATACTAATTCTAATATTTAGAGCTGTTATTTGTTATTGCAGTCTCGATAATAGATAATCTTAATCTTGATCTAAATATCTAAGTGGGTTCGTTGTAAAATTCAAAATAAGGATTGATGTAATAGTTCTGTAAATATTTTACATGTAGGTATCCATTGGTTTTACAGAAGACTGACAAACCAATGAATACCAATGCACAAGAAGACATTAAGTGTATGTTTACAGGAGTAGCTTCCATCGTGTTAGTTGTATTGGACCTCTTGTTATTCTTTTGTATAGAACATACAAAAAATATAGAATAAGGCTTCGATAACTGTTTAAAACTCAATATAGTTTAAAGCTGTCTCGTCCCGCCTCCGGCCGTTTGGGCCCTAAGCGTATGCAAATTTTATTTTAAAAAAATGCAAGTGGCCGGCCACATGTCGCGCGGTGGCCACCGCTCCTCTTTTATTATTTTTATTAGCGGGTCCACTTTAGCCTACCTTCCTCTCTGCGTCACGTTCTCTTATGGCGTTTTCCACTCGATATTGAATTGTATACACACACAAGCATTTTGTTGTTTATCGTTTTTTGTGTATCAATAATATATTGGTAGCTATTGCTGTACCTACCAGGTTAATAATACTTTGTAGGAAACGATTTTAATAAAAATAGCGTTTAGAACCGCTAATGACTTGCCGACGGGGTAAAAGATTTTCGAATGAAAATTTTAGATCACGCAAGGAGTATAGTTAAGTGGGCAATAATAATCAGCCTCAACCATCCATAGGCCTTTAGAAGTCCGTTGCTGGATATAGACCTCTCCGTATGCCGCTGTTTTAGGTCATCAAACCACCCGACAGGAGAGCGAAATGTGCTTCTTCTCCATCTAACATCAGACTGTCGAGTAATGAGTCCTGCCCATTGCCATTTCAACTTGCTGATTTTGCGAGCTAAATTGGTTCTCTCCGTTACCTCCTGGGCACCTCAAATTCTTAGGAGATCAAACGGAAACGTAAACATGTAACATCAAAAATGCGTCCTTAACCTACGAGTATGCTCGGATCACTTGTATATAATCCCGCTCGTTATTATAATCAATCACAAGTCCAATTTCTCCGATCTCCGGCTAATATATTTCTCGAACGTTCGTTCACAGATCTCCTACGTCCGCAACCTTGAGACGCTCTCCGAAACGAGTTCAAATGTAAATTTCATCGAGATCCAAACACATCTCGTGCTACAGTTGTTTACTGCGGGGAAGTGGTCTTCTGTGCGCGATGGATGGACGTGCATTAGTCACGTGCGCGACGATTAATTACCCCGATCGTCACCACCGCGCCACGTTGTCCCGCTTAATGAAAAGCAAGTGTTCAGGAATCGACTTTGTAGCACAACTTTATAGTCTATTTTCTCTTTTAGGTCACGAGTCTTTTTTTACACATTTTTATTTTGTACTAGCTATACCCCGCCTTACTATCAGCGGACTTAGAGCTAGGAATATCGGACAAAAAACATACCTTCAAATTATCCTAGATCAAAGTTCAATATAATCAACCAAAATTTTCAGCCGTTAAAGCATAACAGACAAACGAACAGAAAAAAAACTTTACCTGTATTATACATACAAACCTTCCTCTTAAATTACCGTCTCTTGATAAAAACCGCATTAAAATCTGTTGCGGAGTTTGAAACATTTAACCGTACAGACGCCGGGAAGCGACCATGGTTTACGGTGTGTAGAGATTATGAAATTATATGTACTACATCTTTTTTTATCTCTTTCATTATTTATGTCGCTTGCTAAAATTTTGCAATATCGCCGTGGGTTGACTGGTGGAAGATGACATTGAGTAATTAGTCCATGTATTGTATAAAAAATTAAGGAAGCTTAAATAAATAATTGAAACAGTTTAATTGATGATATAAGCCAGCCAATAATAATCCACATATTTTATTTACAAAAGATACTTGTGCTAGACTCGGCGAGCGTACTAATGACCCGCTGATTGCCAATAACATTACAGAACGAGACCAGAGTTATCGTCCGTCATTAATTGCGCTTCAAATTATACAGCGATTTTTTCAGAAAAACAATACAATAGAAATTTTTCTTTGCCATTTTATCGAATGCGAACACCTAGTGTTAATATATTTCACCGTTGCCACCTTGCCAAAACGTGGGAATCGGTCAGCGATACTCAAACCTTTACCTGCTGTCAATATGAGTTTATTATTAATAGGTATCAATTATTGTGTAAACATTAAATCACCATTACCTAATTAATAAATTAGATTAATTAGATTAATCTAGGTACTTGCAAACATTTCTTTTGAATATTCTAAATATTACATGTATAATAATAACAATAAATAGTAGGTACTTGGTTTTGTTTATCGTACGGAAACATTGGACGCTGCAATTTGGTGAAATTGTGGCCAACATGAGATCCTTCTAAGTAAATATAAATAAACACTAAAGGTTTAACAGCACAGGTATAATGGATTGAACGATCTTAGAGCGTGTTCGCTAGCTGGTAGTATAGTAATATCTGTCGCGTATTTTTTATTGGCGAGCACAAATTATAATGATGCTATCCGGCGCCAGTCGCTCACACTGTACAGACATTACTCAATATGACTTTTTAAATACGACACTAATTTATGAAGACTTTTAATGTACGTACAGAATGAAATGTCTTTGCAAAAAAACAATTTTGAAATTTGCAAATGTAAAAGTCTAGTAAGCACCCGCGTACACGGCACCTGTCATCGTACCAATTTTATATCTGTTGACGTTGAAATAATTATTAAATATTCATAATGTTATGTTATTGGAATATAAAGGTCGCACATAGGCACCGATGGAGAAGATTTTGAAGAAAATAAACAAATGACACCTTTAATTTAGACAACTTATCCATATGAACTTCAAATATCTACTACTCCTAGGTAACAGCGGATTGGAGTTAATTGGAGAAGTACTGTAATATTTAATTGAAAAGGAATTTCTTTTAGGGATACAAAAAACTGGTCTAGAGAGCCCGATCATATCTAAACACACCACAAATCGTTTTGACGGATTTTTTTAAACAAATGATGTCTGTTTTTTCGATTCTTAGTTGCCACACAGCTACAAGCCGTGAGGTAGATTTATTTCAAAATCATAATAAGACCGTGAACCCGTTATATTTTCTGCCTAGACGTACGATGGTACGCGATAAATCCTGCAAGTGCACATATTGCATAGTTGTCAAGTGGCCAAAAAGAAGGGCGCTGTGCCGGCGAACAATTAGCATTCTCGCGTCAGATAACAATTAAATTAAGTAGGTACCTGTTAAAAAATCGTTATGTCTACGTTTCAATAGCCGAGACATACATTACAAAGCATACATCGTCTTAGAAAACACGAAATGCGCTCCGAATAAACATATAGGACGATAGACTTGTTTCAATATTACCTACTGTATTGGTAATGAGAAATTCTGTATTAAAATTGTAATCGATTTTTTAATTTAAATTTAGATTACTGTACCTACATATTATTTTGAATTCAATATTATTTTATTCGATTCCTTCTAATTTACTGACTTTTATTTTGATTGAAACTTTTCGAATTGCATTGTAATTTGAATTTGGAATTGTTTTAAAATTATTTTTCAAACCTATAATACATAATTTTAAGAGTTCTGGAGAAAATGAATTCGGAATCGTAACCATCGCGTATTACATTAATGATCCAATAATTAAATAAAATATCCAATTAAGTACATTTGATAGGACAGGAAGTGCATCGACTCCGCATTACAAGCTGGCGAATGGTTAGCGCGAACTCCCACAAGATCCCTTTGAGGCTCGCGCGCCGCGGCCGGATGTTGCTCGACTGATGTTACCGGACGTGAGGACGCCAGTTCCAACATACCTACTGCATCACATAACAACCACATACACACATGACTAACATTCTAACAATTCTTTGTTATTCGTGTTCGGTTACCGTCGAGGGTCCACTGTCGTAAGTTCAAATCCTGGTTGCATTTGTCTGTTTTTCTGTAAGCGGGTAAAGCCTGATTTATACTGTAATACAGATAGACGCTTCAAAAATATCTCTGACACGTAATGGTAGATTAGAACTAAGTTTGTCTAATTCAGTTTGATTCGAATTGATTAGTTTGTGTTCATTATAAATTATTCACAGCATTTTTAATATCACATATAAGTACTTTTTAGGTATCTACGTAATATTTAAGTAAAAGTTGCATCATTGTAGGGTCATAGGTACGGTCTTGTTAATTATGAATGAAACGTTAATGATATCGGAGTGCAATAACCTTTAAACTGGTAAAAAATGGCGAATGGAGCAGCAACGACGGTACAAAGGCGCTTTGAGGCGCGTCCGGCGCGGCCGGACGCGGCTACGGTTACCGGGTATTAGCGCGGCAGTTGCGAGATATTGAATGACCTTCCGGCACCGGAGATAAATACACCTACATTATTAATGCAATTATAAACAATGAACACATTAATTGTACAATGTTATAAAATAATCAGTCTTTTTGTTAGTGTACAGAAAATAGGTAATCTTTACATACTCGTAGTATAAAACAAAGTCGCTTTTTCTTCCTATCCCTATGTATGCGTAGATCTTTCAAACTACGCAACGAATTTTGATGCAGTTTTTTTAAGGGATAGAGTGATTCGAGAGTAAGGTTTGTATGCATAATAACACCCATTATATAGGTACCTAGTATATGTGATGTTGAGGATATTTTATTCTGTTCCACTGTGAAAACATCATCATAGATACCTATTCTAAGGTGTACCGATTTCCTAACAATGTTTTCGTTTCGTTGGTTCCAATATAATTTCTTTTAAAATTTATTAATCAATACGCGACGTATAAAACACGAATACACCTACACAAATATCACAGCGGGGTAATGAACCAGTGATAGGTGGGTAAGTAGGGCACGTCGATATGTCGGCCGGCGGCGCGTTCCGCGAGCGGGCCGACCAGACGCGCGCTCGAGTCGCCTCCGACAGTTGCTCGTCATACCTACTTTATTTGTTCCTTCATTATAATATCCCATCAGATTTTCGAAAGCCACGCGAATTCTAGTTTTTATCGTCGGGTAACAACCGTCAACCTAACTGAGGCCTTAAGGTTGCTAAAAGACGTCCGCAGTTCAGAACCACGCATCACCTTCCGACCTCTATCTAGCGAACACCTACAATGATAACCCTATAGACGATAGATACATAATTATCAAAATACGTAACAGTAGGACTACAACGCATTATAAATATAATAAGTGTTATTATTCTAATACCGCGATATTTTAAAATTTAATATTCGCTATAATTATACAGTTACTTATGTAATATAATGTATAGAGTATGGCGTGGATTAATTAATGCCTGAAATTAATGAGTAGTATTAGTAACACGAAAGTACACGTGTTATTTCGTACGGGATTAAATCTTGGCGGCCATTGAAGCGAGCGACACACGAAATCCATACACATTTGCTTATCATCAACCAGCAAAGAATTAAATATACATTAATTGTATATTATAATTGCGCAATTATATTATACTTAGTTATAAGTAAGTTTGTGTATGTGTCACGTTTTTGACCTTGATAAAAGACATATCGACTACCTTGAATCCTGTTGTGTATTAGCTATGATATTATTGATATATAATACATTCTTACTATTATGTTACTAATTGTGCTCTAGAGAGGAAGTGAGACGATTTAGTTGATCTTATTAACAATGTAACAAGTAATTTCCTAACACTTAATATCATAACTTTCACGATATTCTGGTACCAGCGACTAAGGTCGGGAGCACTTGCGCATCTCGGCCCGACGGCTACGTTTAGATGGAAAGTAATGTTAATTTGAATAATAACATCACCCTGTATTAGCCCACTGTTGGATAGGTTTCAACTTAATAAGCCTCATCGCATCGTTTCCTAAGCGCGTCAGTCTTAGTCTGTCACGCAAGGCTGTGCGTAAACTTTAGAGTTAAGTTCCAACATTATATTGTAATGCATTGATTTATATTTGACTAAGTCCCACTTAGATATTTTATGTACTGACGATAATATGTAGGTAGGTAGGTAGATAGAAATTCTTTATAAAATCTGGCAACTACGATAGTGTGGCTACTCTGGTCATTATACTTCGTACATTTTTACCTACTGCCGTCTCATACACTTAATACGATGGCGTGCAATTCTGTGTTATCACATAGTTAATTAAAAAAATTGCCATTATCGGCAATACAAAGTAACGTAGCGGTATAATTAACGTGTTTTTAAATACCTCGCAGCGAATTTTAAGGAAAATACCACATTGCTCGTTTTTATCCTTTTTATGAGTTATGGAGTTCTTTATAGACACACTAACTTCTACTCCCACAAAACAATGGCGACTCATTTTCTATTTAAAATTCTAATAAATGTAGCGCATATTATAACTACGTATTAGATTTAATATTTAACAGAAATCTTCACAATGTAAATAATGAAATAAACAAAATTATAAATTAACTTTTCCTTCATGTTTAATGGTAATTCATTATTTTCTTATGTACGATATTACAGAATAATTATTACAAATTGAACGACAGTTTCTTGCGTTTTCTACATTTCTGCTCATTTAGTACATCTACTTGACGCTAGATGGCGTGATTTGTACTTTACGGGATTACTGGTTTTGAAACTTGTTACGATTTTTAAAATGTATTTATAGGAAACTAACAAATAAAAAACCTGCTATACATTTTTATTTTAAATATTGCTTCGACAACGACTTTACGAGTTTTTCACATTGGTCGAAAATTATTCATATTCCACAAGCCACGACCAAAAAAAACTACCAATATTTATTACAAAAGATCCAATGAAGGAATATATTAGTAAACTCAACACAAAACGTAGTTGTAAGCGCAATAAATCACTTCCGTGATTTATAACTGTAGGTACAAAGTGTAGCCGACGTTTAAAAGGTCATTAAGTTAAAACCTTTGCGGCGTCCATCGCTTTGCTTGTGAGGCTTCGCACAATCAACTACATACCTTATGATACGGCTTCACGTGATTGGAAACACGAAGGAGTATTATCTAAGTAAAAACCCCTTTATTCGTAGCGGTAACATTTATCTTGTTTAAACAGCTTTAATGTCTCTATGAACTTGCAATAAGCAAATCTTGAACTAACAGTGACTATTATTTCTCTAACGGCGTAAGCAGAATGCTGCATATATTTCTGTTCTTCCAGACCGTGCATCCAACAATGATCTGATATAGACACTTAATCCAAAAGTGTATTTAACATACCTATTACAACGTGTGTATACTTATATCCTGTGGGAAGGTATTCAACTAATAATGCGACATACTCAAGACTAAAAATTAAATGGACGATCAAATTTGAGCTTTAGTATTGTACACACGGCTACACAATACATACTCTTCATAAAATCCACTCTTGTTTGTTAATGAAATTAGTTCAGTAATTACGAATACCTATGTTTGACTTTATTCCGAAATAACGTAAAGATATTTTATTCTTACAACGGGGAAAAACATACCTATTAAATTAAGTAAATAGGCAAACGCCCTAAAAAATCTGTATGTTAAAGTTGGAGCAGTCGCCATTATTATGGTTGTAACAATATCCATTCAAAATGCACATGTTCGACACCTACGCAGGTAACATGCGGTCCATATAAAGACTTTTAACATTCCGCCCAACGACACCCGGTATTTAAATCTTACGGTACGGTAATACAGTTCAAAGTCATTCGAATCTCATTTCAGGATAAAACGATATTCATTAGGGTCCACTGAAGTACGACACAAGATGTGAATCTTACACGGACGTAATAAGGGAGAAAATGGATTTGCTAAATCTCAGTTTACATTGGTTCCCTGCAATGTAAAAAACTTAATAAAAAGCAAACCTCGCCTCGTCCACGTGTGGTTCCTAGAAAAATTCTGTATGTAGGTGTCTAATTAATGAGCGCTGCTGGCAGCGGACAAGGAAAAAGGCTAAAAAATATACGTAGGTACGAATTACTGTCAAGGACGGAATATTGAATTTTATTTTGACTGGCTGCTTCGACGTTTGATTCTCGTAACTTCTTTTCACGACAACTGACGGCAATCACCTCTTTACGATAACTTTTTTCATTACTCATCAATGACATTCATTTTAGTGCCCATTTAATTGTGCTTGTTGAGCAAAACATGGAACAATTTAAAGTTTATAACATGTGGAGCGGATAAATAGAAAGGTAATCATTATGTAACAATAATATCTTTAAAAATAATTATTATTACTTAGAAAACGCTGCATTAGATTTGATTTTTTTGATGTGTCTCCTAAAATTTAACCTGGAATAATAACATCTACTTATCTACAGTAAAGAATTACCTGTATATTCCGTCATAAATCATCAAATGATTTCAGCCAGTACTTTTTGCACTACCTACTGGTCAAAACGACCAAACCGAATGCCTAGCAGACTTCGTTGATGTCAGGTGTCGCCGATGTCTGATGTAAGCATCAAACAAGATGCCGTAATCTTTTATACGTATATCTATGTCTATATACATAATTATGTATATAGGAGATTTACAGCGATATTTTGA
>DWQT01004929.1:0-10761 GCA_018244895.1 Myscelus amystis hages
CTGCATAGTATAAAATAAAGTCGCTTTCTCTGTCCCGATATCCCTTTGTATGCTTAAATCTTTAAAACTACACAACGGATTTTGATGGGTTTTTTTTTAATAGATAGAGTGATCCAAGGCGAAGGTTTGTATATATAATAACACTAATTATTAAATACAGTAACATAGCAATGATTTAAGGCGCGCGAAGCCGCGGGCAAAAGCTAGTATGGGATTAAAAATGTTCACGAATGCTGAAAAAGTCACATATAGATGTTTTCCCTACAAATAAGATGGGAATAAGTTGTGTAATCTTGTGTAATCTTTATAAGGGATAACTTTATTAAGTTCGAATCTCTGCTGGAAGATTTCGGCGTCATAAACTACTTATAGAAAGGCACGAGGCTTTTGGCCGCCATATTAAATCAGGGATCTCGTCTCCGGCAGCGGCAAGAGTAAGTAAATGCTTACGAAACGTGCCGGGACGGACGAAGGATAGCTCCAGAGTGCGTACTTGTGGAAGGACGCGTATCGGGTTCGAGCGAGTCACTCATGTCTCATCAATTAAAAGTGGTATGTCCTTAAAATTATGTGCAGCTTTGAAAGGAAATATTCAACGTTATTCGAAGAGTTATAGGGAACAATGCCAGATTATATTTAACTAGCAACCCACCCCGGCTTCGCACGAATCAAATACTGATACTGAAAACACTACAGAAAAACTGTAAACGTATTATACGTATAAACCTTCCTCTTCAATCACTCTGTCTATTAAAAAAAAACCGCATCAAAATCCGTTGCGTAGTTTTAAAGATTTAAGCATACAAAGGGATATAGGGACAGAGAAAGCGGCTTTATTTTATACTATGTAGTGATTTAAAGTTTAGTGTTACAATTAAACCTAATTTTGGAACTAGGTAACACTAGAAAAAAAATGCTCGAAGCATCCAAATCTATATGTTTTCCTCGTATTTTCAATGATGATTATAGTCCATTTCGACCACCGGGTGTACGCTAGCATATTTATATTTGTGACGATGTGACTTTTAATCCTAAACTAGAATTACGTATTCATATATAATAATAGGATGCGCAATAAATCAACCAAAATGCGAAGTCGATCGTCAATTACTAAGACCTAGGAACCGTCAGTCACAGAACTCATAAATTGGGTATATCAAAAATTGATGCGGTGAAAACATGAATTACTCAAAAGTTCCTCGGTGGTTGCTATAAGCATTTTTATCTCCCACTGCTGGGCTCAAGAATCTGGGCATAGAATAGATCTGATCCAATCGATATTAGCGAACCCATATTATCATTTATTCACAACTGAAATTATTACCGAGATTACGAGTTCCGGAGACCAGCAAAAATTGAATTTTGAAAACAAAAAAAAACACATGTTAAAATTATTCAACACTATTAGATAATATTATCTGCAATATATAATATTTTATAAATATAAAGGCGAATACAAAACGATGACATTATTTAAATATACCCGTAAATGACTTATTAATTATACCTAGCGTATGATTTATTGGTGCAGCAAAAAAATCCTTATATAATACATAGACAAAAACCGCAAAAAAAAAACCCACCTCGAAACCATTTCAATTTTGTGTTCACAATTAAAAATGTTAATTAATAAATCGATTAACATTAATTTGTGTCTAAAACCCAAATAACTGGAGGTGAACGGTTTCGCTAAGTTTCCATACGAACCGCATACACGTTATACTACTATAAATTGAAATTTTATTGAAACGGGCTCAGGGCGGGCTGCGGAGGCGCGCATTAAGCGAAATTAAAGCTCTCTTGACATTATTTTAAGAAGTATTCGGCATGCGAACTTCAAAATGAACTTAGTTTTTATATACTCCATCGGTAGCCGCATTTATTGTACAAACTGAAATACCGTAATACCGCATGCTACGATATGCGAATATTATAATACCGCGAGTGAATATAATTAAATATCGAACATTAGTACCTATAATGCTGTTTTTTTTTAATTACGACGAATGATTAACGTAAAACTAATTCATTTGGGGTTTTCATATCGGCATACAGGACGATGTAAAGCGTTGGGAGGACTATGAATAATGCCCAGCAGTGGAATGATGTTACAGTGGCCTGAAGCTTTGAATAGCACGGAAGCTTTGAATTTTCGAAAGCTTTCACGAATCGCTATCACAACAAGACTGACTTGATCTAATATTTAGAAAACCTTAATGCTAAACCAAAGTACATGCTTTCGATTCTCACCTAAGGAGAGCAGATTATTATGTGTCTAGGTATAAAAAATATTTCTATATAAGTTTTATTTATCATCTGTCCGGTAACTCGGTGTTATATTACGCAATTTGGAATGACACAGCCTCGCCTGGAATTGTCCTAATTATTATTAATATTACCATAATGAAATTATTGTGTATACTAAATGAAAAAATATACGAAATACATAATAAAAAGCACGAAGGTGTGTTCTGGGGTTCAAAATACCGGAATAGTTGCGTCCGACCGTGAGCCCCAAAACTCGGGGCACCTAAATGAATTAGCGACAAAAATCCTGAGCATGCGTTTGAATTCAACGTCGACGCAAACTATGCGCGGACGAATGAGTTATTGTGCGAAACGGGTACACTTTGACACACACACCCTCACACAAACACACACACACACACACAGCCTACAATGTAACACAAAACGGTACAGACGATATATCATTATAAATGTCTGCTGTGCACAGATTAATAAATCATTATTTGCAATATCAAAAATACTGTAATCATTTTGGTATTACACTCGATAAGTTATTAATAAAAATTGCTATAATAATTGTCATGTAATTGTTATTGAATTATTTATCAAAAGTTTCTAACAACCAAAAGTACAGTCCACTCATATTAATTTATATGAAAATAAATTTGCTAGCATATAACAAGTGTTCCCACTTTACTAAAGTTAAGTAATTAACTATAACATAAAAATAATGATATTGTACAACATACATTAAGCCAAAATATTAAGAATAGCCGAAATTGATTACCGCCAAAAAGCCGACGGCAACCCGTCAGCCTTTTTCAAAAGCGCGTAGAACAATTAACTTAGTAACAAAATTAATATTAGTTAGAACGTAGAACATTTAACTTAGTAACGAGATTGATATTAGTAAGAAGTAGAGTGATTACCTGAGATTAAAATTAAAAGCAGCTTTTTCTATTTCATTGTATACTGGGCTATACATTGTTGCTTTTTATTACTTCTCCTAAATTAATGTTTTAACTTACGTAGATCAAGAAATCATTAACTTAGCACGTACTTAGAAATGAAGTTGAAATGCGCAATTTTAAAGGCATTTCGCGCGCAAAAGCTTTTATGCAAGTTTAATGATAGTTAAGGGTTCCGCCGGAAATATATGTAGCTACAATTTATAACCGTTTTGTATAATATTCAAACTTTAACTTTTAGTCCACTAAGATATATACATAATGTGTACCATATTGTAAGAAAAAAGTTTATTTAGCATTGAGTGTTTATACTTTGTGATATTATTAATACATACGGCTACAATACTATACATTTGTGTGGCAATTCTGAACGAAATAGCCGAATCGTTTTAACGCATTGTTCTGACCATCGCGCGGTACCGCATCCGATGGTCCACAACAATGCCTACATTGAAATCAATATCTGTTGAATGTTCCTTACATGCAGTTACATGAAATGAACGTAAAGTTACTAAGCGAACGTGATATTACTCCTGTTTTAAATGAATCCATTTTAAAACAAAATGTACCTAATACTAAAAGATTAAGTCTATCTCTATAACTTTCATTTAAATCGGTTCAGAAATATAGGCGTGAAAACTTTAGTATTTATATTAATAGGGATTATAAATAAAAATAATGCCTATCTCTCGTTTTAATTGCTGAAATTTAAAATACAACCCGATCGTAATGATTGAATTTTAAACCAAAAACGTCGTTCAGATGATTTAAAATCAGACAGAATAATATGATAGATTTTTTAAAGTGTCGCCTGGAGACTCATTAACAATCCATCAAACAGTAAATCTCAATAAATATGTGCAATAACCCTTACAACGTTTCAAACAAAACACGGGTCAACGATTTAAATTATCAAGCATTCATTCCATTCAAAGCGCATTGTTCTTACAGTGTTAAGTTGTCGCAGGGCACGTCAGTCGATCAACCAAACAATAACCACTCGGTACTAACGCACGCCGGTATTTTCTTACTGGCAGGTAATAGAATGTTAGATTTTTATTTGAATGTAAACTGTTAACAATCAACAATAAGAATTAGTGTTATTTTTTTATTTGTATAACATCACAGCTACAGACAATTTATTTATAATTTCTTACATGTATATATTTGATAGAAATCTAGTTAACGTTTAAAAAAATAAAAACCGGTATTATTTTAAATTCAGAACCCGAATTTCTGCCATTGAAATGGATAATATATCGCGCTGTCTACCTGTTTTCTATTTGATTTGAAAGCTCCGTCGACGGGACGCGGCGCAAAACGTAAAAAAGCTCGTGTGTGCGTCCAAAGCCCTAACCCTACTTAGCATTGAATATGATTGTTATCGATCGCAGCTTGTACTTCGCGAGTATCAACACTCGTGACTGAGCAGAGCACAACGGATTTATATTTTTAGTAAATGCCTAGGTCCCTTCCAGTACCTTCGGATGAAAGGCCATTGAAAATGTATTAATCGCTTAAAAAGGGCATAAGTGGATGTGCAATTCGAATTAAACGCAAGCGAATTTAACAATGTATTACTTAATATTTTATTTATTTAAGTATTTTATTTATTAAACCTCTTTATTTATTTAACCCACGTTGTTTCAATGCCATATATTTCGAACGACAGAACTTGTCTATTTCGTTGCCTTCATTTTTTTAATTCTATTTCATGTTCCATTTATCGCGGTTAGAATGCCGGTCGGGGTAATTTGAAGTTCTATTTTCTAAAACAAATATTTATCAATTCTATTATATATACTCGGTATGGTTTTTTACGTTTGTGTGCGTGAAATGCTATTTATCTATACCTATGTATCCACTTTACAAATAACCTTCTAAGAACTTTATACGTTTCAAATAGTTCATTGCCGGGAAATTGCATCCTATTGTGTGAGATTGCTTCGATTCTGTTACTAAAACATTATTCAGGAAATTGCCTTTGTCTTAGCGGAAGTATTTCTAATATTTAACGGCGCTCGTATTCAGATACTTAGCATGAAATAAATAAACTATAATATGTATATAGGGGATTTACAGCGATATATTGACTCATTACGATATCTCTGGAACCAGAAGACCTAGAGTCTTGAAATTTGGTGAGAATATTCCTTTCGGCGAGTAGAGGTCAGCTAAGAACGGATTTTACGAAATTCTACCTGCAAGGGGGTTTGCGGGGGTGTTTACTATATTTTTTTTGGAAAGCAACGTTTGCCGGGCCAGCTAGTAGCCTATATAATAGTTAGGTCTAAATAAACTTTTTAAATAGATTACGTATACAAAATGGAATGTATTAAGGTACTCCATGCATTAAAATCGTGATTGGTCGATTAAATACTATACTTTAGTAGTCTATAAAGTTTAAATAAACAAATAAATTTACTTTACCGTCTCGCGCTTTTATAGAGAGGGTTTTTATCGAAAGATTACATCAACACCTTTGTAGTCCCACTGTTGGGCACAGGTTTATTGCCAGAATGTGAAAATATTAAAGCTACAGTTAATTATAGTAAAACTATTTGAGGTAGCTTCGAATTTGAATTGTTAATGAGTCCGATTGATTAATAAATTAAAAAAAATGATCCCGTTTCATAATTGAACAGAATTAAACTCTAAAGCTTCCAGAAAAAAGAAATGTTCATGTAAATTTTTTGCGTCTCTTATTGTTTTCCAGAGGAAAAAACGGATGAAATCCTTTAAGAACTTTTTCTTTGCAGTAAAAAAATATTGATATAAATGGCTTATTTAATTTAGTTACAAATATATTAACAGGAGAGTACATTATTTATGCTATATTTGCGATAAAATATTGACGCTAATTAAAACAGAACTTTATTAATACAGCGACTACCTAGTCGTTTTTAATTACCTCTCCATTCCTCGAGGGCTTTTTGTTCTAACAAACTTTGAAGAACTTTTCCCCATAAACAGAATATCAACGCACCTACATACATCCTATCGTTTAGTTTAAAACGTGTCTCACATAAGAATGTGAATTCTTGGTGCGAGTGGCTAATAGAATATAAGATTTTCTGCATATAAACATCTGTGCCGTATAAGGAATGTTCGACTATGAATTTATCAGAACAGGATATATATGTACTGTAGGCATATCTAAATTGAATGGAAAGCCTTAATGACCAGTTACCACATCTACTACTCCTGTTTTCATTAGCTTTGCGTTCGATTCCAAATTCAGAAAAGTTTAAATTTTATTTAAGAGTTGAGTAAACTTTTAAACGACTGTTGTGCTAGCCAGTAACTACTTATTTAAACAAAATACTATTTCGCCTAGCTTTATCATCGATTCCTAATTCAAAAAAGTCACAATCCAATGTGACAATAGAGTCAGTAAACTTTAAAACTAATCTTCCATAATCAGGACTACTGTTTCTCCTAGCTGTGTATCAAATTCCTAATTCCAAAATAACTCTAAACGAAATGTTTAATAAACAGTTACATCAAGCATCACAGTTTCTATTAACGTATTTGCTGTTTAATTAAAAAAGTCACAATTCAATCTTTAAATGTTTAAAGCTACTAAGCTTTTAATAGGCCATTTGTTTTGGTGGCGCGCGCGGAATTGCATTGAACGAACGAAACAGTCTTCGCGAGCTAGATGACCAATTAAGAAGCGCATTTACAAGCGAATGCGATACAAAACCAACTTGCATATAGAGAAAAGACGAGGACCCGAGATACGTATCAAACGCTGCGGCTGAGCCGCGCTGAGCATTCGAACTCCCTCGCCAAACCGCACCTAACAGAACTCACCTCCAGAATCCTTAACACAACACAATTTCTTTCACCATAATCAATTCTGGGCTTTTTTCGTCGCCGAATGTGAATTACGCTGCCACTGAAACACAATAGCACACTGCACTGCAATCCGAACTATCGCACTGTTGGTATTGCAAACACTCGTGTTGAGAGCACAGTTTTCACTTGGGGGAGTTAAAAACGTGTTTTTTTTCAGCGTGCACCGCGCGTTACGACCGGCCGCGCCTGCTCTACTGAAAGCACTGGCGGTGAGACGCCGCGGCCAGGGGAGGGGCGCCCCCCTAGAAACAGGTTGTGGTCGCATACCGTTTGAGCGCCAATTTCGAGGCTCCCTCCATAGGGACGCCGACTGCCACTTGATCCGTGGATAAGGTAATGATAAAAGATAAAGCCTACAATTATTTATACTCTACGCGTTATCAATCGCTCTCGTTTTTAACGTTACGATCTTTTTTACGCAGCGTTCCGTTTACCTGTAGAGTGATGTTGATTATTTAAGACATGTTTATATCAATCTTCACCCGAATCGTGTTGTAGTAACATAACATTTTACATTAAATACCTAACGTATTCGAATTTTCTCTTTTATCTGCCAATCTGTTGCATTACCAATAAAAACATAAGAAGTCCTTTAATTAAGTATTACACCGTTTTACTTTTATACATTTTAAAGTTTATTATGAAAGTCAAATATAAGGGAAAATAGGTAATACTGTTCGAAGAAGCATGGAAATCGGAGTATTTCTGCAAACTGAAAGATTACTTAAAGAGCCTTTAACGACTCTAATAAGAAAGGGCATTGCTCTGACAAACATTCTGTTATTTAACTAACAAGTTGATTATGTCAGGCCATAATGTCACCGCCAGTCTCCATGCACGTCCGTATATTCCACTTAGGCCTTATGAAAGTAGTGACCCATGTTTTACCATTATTTATTATGTATATTAAGCCAAATATCATTCTACTTACAGATCTCACATGATTCTTCCATATTCCTCAATCTCTTTATATAAACGGAGCTTCGGATACTCAAGACCTACGTCTGAATAAAATTAAATCCCATTATCTCTGAAACACGTGAATATTAAAATCACTCAAAACTTGCCAAATCGAAAACTTCATCGGTTTTGTATGTGTGTGATCAATAACAATGTACTCAGCCATTTCGAAATTTGAAATATAAGTCCATTTTGTTTACGAGTATAATTGGTACTAAAATGCTCTCTATAATCATAATAATTCGTATGTTACAACAGGATCACAAGACTCTACCGAGACTCTACCATCTGAATCCCGTGATCGTAAGTAATGTTGCTCTACAATTTTCTCGATCAAACGATAATATATAAACAAATGCGTTTTCCTAACATTTGCGTCAAACTGGAAGTTAATTAATCTGTTTTTGTTATAAATTAAAATCTGTTGAAGAAATAAAACCTTTTTTTAAAGTTCCCTATTACTTATTTCAATCCGTAATAAACCATAGTGTCATAACTATTTACAACAGAGAGTATAATAAACTACATGAGTACTTAAAAGTTAACATAAATAAATATAATATGTTATGAATAAGTGATTATTTTTATACTTAAATTCAAATATATGGTTAAAGCAAAGTTAAGCGGAATGCAGCCGTAGAATGATGTGTCGTCTTGCAAAAGACTTCGACGCGCGATCGCTTTTCCGCTACATAGAGTCGTGTTGTGTTCAATTGGTCTCATTGTTATTTTAATATCGCTATAAACTTTTGCTGCAAGCGCTAAATTGTGTAAATCCTATTTTAAAATAATATATTATATATTTATCCAGTTTTTGTTTTATTCAATCGCCACATACAACATAGTTAGATAATGATTACAAAAAAGGTATTACCAGTGAAAAGCGTAATAAATATTTTGATTGTTTTCTTGTACTCTTTTTTTATTTAGACTTTTGAATAAGCTATTACTGAATGAATTTTAAGTATCATTTCAATCTATAATTGTACTTATCTTAATAAAACTACTTATTAAAAATTTGAAGTTTTTTAAGACTTGCTCATTGTAAAACACCAGATTAATTACACCTCAAATAAATCGAACGTATACCTACATTATAACCACAATTATCTGAATATAATTTATTTAAAGCCCTATTTAGTTATACAGCAATACGAGTATTCACAGACAAAGTTACATAAAACAGAAACGTCATTTGTTTATCCTAAACGTAACTTAGATACGAAGTAAATACAGCAAAGATTGTGCAAGTGTGAATTCTAAAAAGGAAACACGCTATGAAGGCTTTACTTAAACATGGAACCTCGGAAAACAGTTGTATGTCTAACGTTGTGTACTCTTCTGTTATGTAGTTAAGTGTTTAAAACGCATTCTGGTTTTGTCTTAGCCTTTTTCCATTATTTCATTTTTAGAGTTTAAAGCCATATTTTACCATTTTGTATGTGTGTCCTTCTTTTGCGATAAAGCGGAGCAACGGATTAATGTGTGTTTTGGTTTCGAGAGTGACATAGGCTAATCTTTTTTGCGGAAAAATATCGAATTTTCGTACGAAACTACGTTTTAATCAAATAAGCGTTATACTCATAGATGGCGTTACTAGCGCCATAACAGATTGGCGTGAAAACAAATTGGTATTAATTACTTGTGTATATATCACTTACTCTACATATTACATTTCTCTACTCGACATATTACATAAGTGTCAATACGCAACACTGCAACCAATATTAACTGCAAACAGTTCGAATCGCACTCAGGAATTACATGCGAAGTAACAAAAGAGTTTTATAACTTAGCAGTCCAGGCTTAGCCGAGTAACTTTGTAACACATTACGAAAGGTCCGAGCAAATTGTACAGAAGCAGTGCTATCTAGTTCTAGTGTGCCGTTTCGGTTGATATTTTATTCTTTTATTTTTCCACTAACTCTACTAACTACTGTACTATTGAGAAATGTTACTTTTCTGATACAATTTTGCAACTCGTACTACTTATGTATATTTGTAGTAATTATGTATTTTGTAAGGTATGTATGTGTTGTAATAATGTATTGTGTAATGTCTTGTGATCATAACTTGCTTAGCGAAATAGGTCGCCCTGTAGTGTTAGGTGAAGTTCTTAGAAATAAAATAAATAAATAAACTTACAGGGCAGCCACGAGTATGATACTGAGCTGGATATGTATATTGGATTGTAAATTTCAAAATTGTATATCTATCAAAATTATTTATACATTTATCCGCATTTGGCCAGCGTGGTAGACTATGGCCTAAACCCTCTCACTATGAAAGGAGACGCGGTCCAATAGTGGACCACTAAAGGGAAAAAAAAACTATATTTATGTTTATGGAATATCTGAAAGGAAACGTATGTATGTATGTGTTGCTTGTTAACGTTAAAAAATAAAAATCATTGTCATATTTTTTATTGTTCACCTACATTAATTTTGTAGCGCCATCTATTTTTGTCAGTATTCCAAGCGACATATATGTCGTAACCCATCCTAAATAACAGATAGAGAAACACTTCCCTAACAGTTATGGCTCTACAATCATGTTTGAACTTTGAAACAGCTTTTCCCGCTGCGTTAATTCGATTATGCAATACAACACAAAGCCTATATACATTCTTAAGAGGAACAACCCATTGTGTGTTACCAGAATCTAAGTATGACAACAATTTGCAACATACAACAATATAACAATATAACAACATATTGCATACAAA